>PVJL010005147.1:44739-81392 GCA_004026885.1 Lyroderma lyra
TATCTGATGCGTTATTTGCAAATATTTTCTCCCATTCAGTTGGCTGTCTCTTTGCCTTGTTGATGGTTTCTTTTGCTGTGCAGAAGCTTTTTAGTTTGATATAGTCCCATTCATTTATTTTTGCTTTTACTTCCCTTGCCTTTGAGGACAGGTTCATGAAGTCTTCCTTGAGTCCTAGGTCTATAAGTTTAGTACCAATATCTTCTTCTATACAGTTACCATTGATAACCTTTTACTCCTAGACACCTCAGAACAACAAAGTCTTCTCCTCCTAGAGGAATTTGAAGAAGAGTGATGAAATCTAATAATTAAAGAACAGGGGAATTGTAGGACTATGTCTTTTTTTCCAAATAAGGAAATAACATCTCTACTTAGAAACCCACCTTAGGAATCTACCTCAGAACAGTCCCCTATCTTCTCCCCCAACTCATCCTGTTTACACAAAGGTCACATGGTCTGCCTTGGAATTTCGTTGTCTCTGCAATTCCCTTATACCTTCCCCTCATAAAACATTATAAAAATATAAAATAGGAGTTCCCTGGTGGTGTAGTGGCTTAAGGCTTCAGTGCTGGCGCTGTCAATACTGCGGCCTGGGTTCGATTCCCAGAAAGAGAACTACTCACATGCAAAATAATAATAATAATAATAAAATAGCCAATTAGGTAAGGTCAAGAGTATGAGGTCTGAAACCCTAGCCAACAGAGTAAGACACAATTTTAATTAAGCTTGCATTAGGGGTAAAAAGTGTGTGACTCTCTTTGTGGGGTGCCTACAGCTTCTTCTGAGCCACTGCTACACACCCTTCTGCAGAAGTAAAGGTTGCCTTGCTGAGATATTTGAATCTCCAAGTATTTATTTGGAGCACTGGAATTTTATTTCCAACATTCTCAGTGCAGTATCCAGGTTCTTGGTATCTAAAGCAAAGAACTGAATGAGACACACACCAAAGTGTAGAGGTGAAACCAAGAAACAGTTTAGTGAAAGGAAATTAAGGTGTAAAAGACAGTTTATTAAGAGGGAAAGTACACTCCAAAGATATAACAGTAGGACCCGGCAGAAAAATGGCTCAAGAGCCTTGAATGGCAAGGAGAAAGTACACTCCCAAGAGGTGAAGTAGGCTTGAGCAGGAAATGGCCCAAGAATCCCAATAAACAAGGCGTTGGTAGTTTTATTTTCTTTAGGTTTAAGGGGTTATGTCTATATGGGTGGGGGCCTTTTGATTGACAATCTTGATTGACACAGAGCCTATTACCTCACCTTTTCTACCTGCACATGTTCTTTCCCAGAGTTGTCTGTTATATTAATAAACTTCTGAGCATATGTATGATATTATGATGATATAATGAAGTTTAGGTGACAAGTAGGTCCTTTTAACTCTTACTGTACAGGCATTGGAAACTGGCTTGAATGGGCGTATTTCCAGTAACCTCTAACTTCCTTGTATTTGCCTGGAACTTCCTCCTGTGGCTGCTTCACCTGGGGCAGGGTTTACTAGTGAAAGGGTGGTATTAGAGTGGTGAATACTCCAGCAGAGTCCCATGGGAGGGCTCTGGAGATCCCCCTCTAGTCTGTCTGCCTTCCTCACTTCTATCTTGAAAGTCTTGATCCTCATAAATCTCTATGGGAAGTTGCAGTACTGAAAGTTTCATCTTCTGTATCTGCTTCCTGCTGAAGGTAGTCATTGTCCCTACCTATTGGGGACTTATGGAGCTCTCACCCAATCTGATCTAAAACAGGAAAAGGTCTTGAGATCTGCCTGGGAGACTGTTGACTTCTTTAGTCGGGATGGGCTGAAAGCCTTGCTAGGGTATCACTTGTATCCTGATAGCCACTAGATGAGAAGAAATTAATTCAGTTAATAGTTTTAAAAGCTTTGGCCCAGGAAGCAGGCCCCAAAGGCCCTGTCACTGGGTGGTTATGTGATGGACATGAATTACTATTGACTAGGAAAAAGGTGAAACAGAGCTGAAAAACTAGGGAAAAGGAGTCTATGTGTGTGTGTGTGTGTGTGTGTGTGTCCTTTATATGGCCCCTATCATAACTATGGTCCCCATAGGGTAATTAGTCAGTCATATAGAGACTGTCAGTGGGGCAGATGGCGTCCTTAGTAATTGTTTCTCTCTCTGTCTTGGAAAGAGTTTGCTCTATGATAACATTAGCATCTTTGTCAGAGGGGTCAAGAATAAAAGTAAGCTTCTAAACTGAGGGATCTATCTTGCAGTAGTGGCAGAGATCAGAATTGTCTCTGAGGGCCATTAAAACCTGGACATATGGCACTTCTGTCCATTTTTCAATCTGTGACAGAAGTGATCTAATTGTAAAATGGTATTATAATTTAAACTCCCATTCTTTGGCCAATTTTTTGCATCATCTAACTTATACTGAGGCCAAACCATGTTCCAGAGGAAGATAAATCCCTTTTTCTTCAGTATCTGAGGGTCAAACTTGTTCCAATTTATTAGAATACAGCTGAGTGGGGACTTCTGAGGGATGGCGTTCTGATTATCCATCTATAAGAAAAGACACAGCAGGAGGTGGGAAATAGTGTGTCCCCTCAATTCCTGGCTCTGAAAGATTTCTGAGGCAAAGTGTCCCATGCCTCTGACCCCAGCATGGGCTGGTGTCCATGCCTTGAAACCATGGACTTATGTGCGACTCACCATGTGCTTCTATGTTCTTTGCCCCAAACTTCAGACTTACACACAACTGACCATTTGTTTGCTGGGAAAGAGTTCACTGCCTTCCTCCTCCCTGTTGTTTGGAGGGGTAAGACCGCAGGGTCTCCTCTTTTTCCTTTCTCTCTAAGTGTCCCTTGGTGGCTGTATGCAGAGTAGGCCTTTTTAAAGTTTGATTGGCTTGTTCCATATTTTTCTAAGGTATAGGCCACTGGCAAGAAACAGACTCAGTAAAAACCTCAAATCTATTCCTACAACTGAGCAGATTTTAGAGGAAATAGGTCCAGAGTGAATGGCTAAGAAAGAGTAAATGGCTCCTAATATTAATCAGGAAATTAACCAGCTTACCTGCCATGTCAAGGGTCACTTATAGTTCCTTCCCTGTCTCAAGAACAGCCTTTTCCTTGGGAGTCACTGGAAACCTTGGGCCCAGTCCAGTTGATTACAGCCTGGTCCCTGTTCCTTCAGAACAAGGAACAATCACTCCTCTTGTGCCCTTGCATAGGTGACACAGCTGCCTTAGAGGACTAGGGTGCTCCCTGTTTGAAGGGTCTGGGCTTCTACACCCAAAGCAGATTCTTTTACCTGGTGCTCTTCTTCTGGCATTCATGGGGTGGCCCTGAGGTGGCTTTAGCCTTTGTCTCCTTATAACTGTTACCAAAAGCCTGGCCTCACCTCTAGTCTCATCTCTGGAATCACTGTTCCTTCTTTCCTCATTTCCCCTGTCTTGCTTGCTAAAGACATTGAAACAAATTTATTTGGCCTTCTTTAAAACCTGAGACTTTGTCAGGGATATAACAATAGGTCAGAAGTATTTTAAGCTTGTTTAGTTAACTACATGTCAAAACTTCAAGATATTTTTTCTTAATTTGTATCTATAACCCTCAAACCTAAATTTTACAGACTATTAAAAAGCAAACAATTAGTATTTTCATTGACAAATCTGCAAAAACAAAAGAACTATTAGCAATATTAAAGAGGATATAAGGTCTTTTATTTGTTTCCTACAATTAAGGAGGCTTCACAGAGGCTTGATTTTAAAAGTGCTCTCTTTTTTTCCTTAGTTGCCTCCACCTCAGGAGATAGTGATGGATTTACATTCTTTATAGCCTTGGGCAGAGCTTTGTTTACATTTTTGCTTTCCGTAAGACCTTGAAAGTTACCAGAATGAGGAAAAAAAACCATATGACTTATTTTTTACCCAGTCTCTGAAGACAGAGTTAGTGTCTAATAATAATGGAACCAGGAGACCAGTGGAGTCCCCTGTTCTCTAAACTATCAGTTTAGTTACATTTTTTAAGAATTTCTATTGCATAACATTATAAAAATTTGCATATAAGGAACCTCATCCCAGTTCCTTGATTCTTTGACAAAACAGTTCTAACTACAAAATAACATAAGAGTTTAAAAAAAAAAAACTATTGAAAAGCCATATCTCCTCAGAATTCCAAACATATATACAGAAGCTAAGTAGTATTGTAATTGAGCACCATTCTTCCTTTTTGTTAATGGCTTAAAACTGTAAGTTTACCATTTATCCAGTATCCTGTCTAATGGACTTTTATTTGGGGCTAAAATTTTAGATCCCATTGCTTATCTTAGAATTATAATGGCTGCACACAAAGAAAGAAAAAAAATTCCTGATATATAGATAGACACAAACACTGGACAGACAGTTTCTGGATGCTTGGTCTAATTGCAAGTATCCAGGACATGAAAATTACACCTGAATTTTACTACAGTCATGGGGATATTAACCCCAAACGGCCATGATTTACACAAAACCAAAAATCGACACATACAGAAGACAGCAGAGGAAACATTTATTTTATCTTAACTGACTAGAGAGGTGTTTGTGATGGACAAAAAGTTACTGCAATTTCTCTCAGGTGAGCAAAATCACTCAGCAGCTGCTTTGAGAGGCTGATCTTATACTAAAGAATTGCCTAATTCCAGGCAGCCCCTGAAACTCTCACAAGCCAGGAGACTTATCAGAGGTGGTACCCAAGATACCCCTTGGCTGATTCAAACAGGTATTGAACTGAGCCTAGGAAAAAGGATGAGCCAGGCAGTGGCTAAGGATGTAAAAACCAAGATTGTTTGGGCTAGACCTTAGGCAGAGATACTTCTGCCCGTGCTACTCAAGAGAGGTGGTTTCCAGATAGTGGGGATTATACAGACACAGCAAGAAAAATGGCCAGTGGGAAAGAAAGAATAAGCAAGTACGAGGTCCAAGCTCTGGTTTGCAAAGGCAAAAGAAGGGAGACTTGTCCCCTCTTTTATCTCTGTTGGACAGCTCATGTAGAGGCCACAGTGCTTTAAGGCGGCTGTGTCCTGGTGATATTTCTGGACCATTCCCCCAACACACACCTCACTGACCTAAAGGAAGGCTAGGAGGGGGCAACTTGAGCCTCGGAATGTCCAAGTGGGTGGGGGAGGAGAGAGATCAAGAAGTGGATTCCCCCATGCCATGACCTATCTTAGGGGTTTCATCTCTCCCATCCTTGCCTCCCCACTCCCAGTCCCATTGCACCATTTTAACAAAGGGTTAGCCATGTGGGGCTGCACCTTGGCCATATGCCGGTCTGACAACAGCCCACAGAGCATCATTCTGTATACGTTGGGTGTTTGGGCCACCACTGAGGGTGCGAGTGTGTGGGTATGCAAGGGCCAGCTGCTCATGCTGGCTGTTCTGAGTGCGCCCAAGGAATTTACTCAGAGGCAAAGCTGTGTGCAGGCCACACCCTTGCTGGCTTCCCAGCTGGACACTTCAGCTGCATAGTACTAAAGCAGGAGATTTGGTACCTCAGGATGAAATGGAAAATTATGGACAAAGCTGTTTCATGGAAATTCTGTGAACTCCCACTTCTGCATTCCTTCTAGCAGTTGGCCAATGTATGCATTTACCTTCTGTAACCCTGCTTGCTTATCGCATCAGCCAGCCCTCACCTCAAAACTATGAGTCCAAAAATGTCTGTTAGTTGGAGCTCAGAATTTGGACACTGTAACTCCTTTGAGCCTGCTGGTGTAATAAAACTTGTTCTCCAACTCTCCCAGTGCTTTTTGACTTCCTTGGTTACCTGCGCTACTGCAATAGTTTCACCTTTTCCCTAGTCCAAAGTCTTAATTGCCTCCATGATCAATTTCCCCTGGCTCCTCACCTTGAGCAACAGAGTGTCCCCCATAGATAATTACTCCAAAACTTGTAGCTTGTGTCTCCAGCTTGCTGATTACAATCACTACAGGCAAGCACCCCTTCTGGGCCTTTCTGGACTTGGACAGGTGATGACACATGAATGACCAGCTAGGCCTGAAGTTAACAGGCCGCAGGCTCAATGGACTTTCCATCTTTTTTTTTTTTTTGGTATGTGGGTAGTTCCCTGGCTGGGAATCGAACCCAGGCCTCAGCATTGACAGCGCCAGCACTGAAAACTTAAGCCACTACACCACCAGGGAACTCTGGACTTTCCATCTTGAAATCACCCAGTAACAGGGGCTTTGAGACCTATTTCTTGGGTCAATGCTTTCTAAAGTATTAACTGAATTAATTTATCCTCATCCAGGGACCATCAGGATACAATTGACATGCCAACAAGGCTTCCAGCCCATCTCAACCAAACAAGTCAACATGACGGATCTCAAGACCCCTTTCCCCTTCTAGATTAGATAGAGTGAGAGCTCCCTGGGTTCCCAAGAGGTAGGAACAACAATTCTCAGCAGGAGGCAGATACAGAAGATGAGACATCTAGTCCCTCAGCTTCCCATAGAGATTTGTGGGGACCATGTCTCTTAAGAGAATGTGAGGAAGGCAGCTAGAATAGGTGTGTTCTAGCAGAAACAGGCTACCATGGAAGTCAAGTGGCACTCAGAGAGTTTGAGAACCAGTTTATTATGCTGGTCAGCTCAGAAGAGTTACTGTCTCCAAATTCTGAGCCCGGAGTCACAGGCTATTTGGACACTTACAGGATTGGAGTGGGCACTAGCTGATGCGATAAGTAAGCACAGGGTTATAGAAGTTAAATGCATACATTAGGCATCTGGAGGAAGGGATGCTAAGGTGGAAGTTCACAGAATTTACATTAAAGAGCTTACAAAATTTACATTAAAAATTCTGACAGAAACAGCTTTGTCGGTAATTTTCCACTTCATTCCCCGCTTTAAGACTCTGGTTGCCTTGTTCACAGTGGTTTCAATGAACTGGGTAATAGCTCAGAGGATACAGGGCCCTAATATGATGGCTAGCAGGACCATTAGCAAGGGGCCAGCTAGGGGTAATAGCGATGAAGTCTAGTTTCCTAAATCTTTTAAGGTCCAAGGGTTTTCTAGCTCCATTTTCCTTCTCTGAATATGTTCCTTGAGTTCTTCAACCTTTTCAGCTATTACCTCAGACTGGTTTAAAAAATAGCAACATTCTTCTCCTAGAAATATACAGGTTTCCCCCTTTTCTGCAGTGAGTAGATCTAAGGCTCTCCTGTCCTGCAGCACTACTATCCCGGTGTACAGAGGTGCCCGCAACCAATCTTGTAATTAAGAGCAGAGCCAGGATCCTGGCACTGGCTAGGAGTAATGGCTGGCAGGTCTCTACAATTCTATCACTGGTTGGAGTTCCAGGCACCACCAATGGAGGTCCTTTGTGTCCTTTGCTTGGTCCTGGGCTGGACGTCCAGCACCTTCCACAATGTTATTTGCAATGGTCATTCAGGATCAGCTTGGGTCGTCCAGGTCTCCGATGAGTCCCTGGCATCAGCCTTTCTGACCCAAGAATGGTGGATCCAGGGCACTGTATCTACAATTTTAACAGCAGTTGGAGTAGCCAGTATAAACATGAGTGGGCCTGTCTATACAGGTTGTAGGGATTCCTTTTTCCAGTCCTTAATCCAAACCATATCTCCCAGCTGGTGGGGATGTACCTGGTTTCCTGAAGGAATTGGGTCCCAGTCTATGATGTCTCCGCTTATTGTGTGAAAGGTCTTTCCTGATATCTGAAGTTGGGCTGACAGACCTAGTTCCCCAAGTTGTTGAAGGCCACCCTTAAGCCTACAAATGATAGGTGGGGAGTTTCCCATATAAGATTTAAAATGGGGAATATCCTGAGGGTCTAGAAGCACACTGGATCCAAGTTAGGGCAAAGGGTACTACATCTACTCATGGAAGTCCTGTTTCTTGACAGAACTTAACTAATGTGGTCTTGAGGGTCTGGTTCATGTGCTCAACTTTCCCTGAGCTTTGAGGGCTGTAGGTAGCATGCAGCCTCCAGTTGATTTTCTGCAATGTTGTTATTGTTTGGATAACATGAGATAAAAAGCAGATCCATTGTCTGACCCTATTGAAAGGGGAAGCCCATAATGAGTTATTGCTCTTAACAGAAATTTTACAATCTCTTGTGTCTTCTTGGTACCAGTGAGAATTGCGTCAATCCATTTGGAGTAAATGTAGACTAAGACAAGTAGGTATTTATAGATTCAACATGGCTTCACCTCAGTAAAGTCAATTTCTATGTCTTTGAAGGGAGCCATCCCAGTGAATTGGATTCCTGGGACATGCCTAGGCCCCTGTCCTGCATTATTTTTAGCACAAACAGTGCACCTAGTGCTAATTTGGGCACAGAGGGCTGGGAGCCTGGCAATATGGTAATATTTAGTGAGTCCCTTTTCGGTAGTCATCTTTCCCCAATGAGTCACATCATGGTATTGTTTGATCATGTGATAAGCTAATCCCCTGGGAATCAAAAGTCTCCAGTCTGGTAGTTGCCACCAGTCCTCCTTAGTCCAGGTGTTTCCCTCAGCCTTTGCCCATTGGTCATCCTCTGGAGTGTACCTCAGATTTTCCACCAAAAGTACCTTGGAAGCAGGGTCCACGTTTGGGGCTTTCCTGGTCAGGGCAGCAGCTTCTCGTGTTGCCTGATCCACCAGTCTGTTCCCCTGACTGATCAGGTCATTTCCTCTTTGGTGTCCTTTTCAGTGGATGACTGGTATTTCCTTTGGTTGCCAAACAGCTTTAAGTAGCTGGAGAATTTCTTCTTTGTTTTTTATCTCCTTTCTTCTGGCCTAAGTAGCCCCTTTTCTTTGTCAATGACCCCATGCATATGTAAAGTGGCAAAAGTGTATTTGGAGTCAGTGTAGATGTTGACTTTCTTTCCCTCCACATACCTGAGAGCCTGAGTTAGGGCCCATAGCTCAGCCCTTTGGGCTGACCATCCTTATGGCAGTGCCTCAGCCTTGATGACTTGGTCTTGGGTAGTTATCGCATATCTGGCCTTTTGTTCCTTGTTCTGGATGAAGCTGCTCCCATCAGTGAAGAGTACTAGGTCAGGCAGAGGAAGGGGAATGCCAGTGAGATCGAGCCAGCTGGAGAAGATTTCATCCATGGTTTCCTTGCAGTTATGATTAGGTGGGCCTGACTCCACAGGAAGGAATGTGGCCTGACTCCACAGGAAGGAATGTGGCCAGACTCAGGGTGCCCACTGCTTCCAACATCACCTGTGGGCTCTGACACAGCAAGCCCCAGCAGTGTGCCATCCCAGCACCAGTGAGCTATGGGCAGCCTCAGCCATTCATCAAAGTTGCCACTGCTTGGGGGACCTTCTCGCAGACATTCTGACCCAGAACAAGCCCACCAGCCTCCCAGACAAGAGTGACCATAGCCACCAGTGCTCAGAGGCAGGGGGGCCATCTAGCAGCCACTGGGTCAAGCTGCCCAGACAGGCAAGCGTTGGGCCCACACCAGGGTCTGACAGCCTGGATGAAGACTTCCAAGGACATGTGTTTCTCTTCACAGATGAAAAGGTTGAATTCCCAGTTCACATCCGTGAGTAACAGTGGTTGCCCTGGCTGGATGATGCTGTCTGCATTCAGTTGTTGGAGGTCCCAGGTCTCCCACAAGAGCATCTGTTATGTGGCTGCATGTTGGAACAAACAGCCTCCTTCTGATGTGTTCTGAGTCCAGCTGGGGGGGCTCCAGCTCATGAGGAGGGGAGACCAACGGTGGGAGTGTAGAGGGATTGTTGCCCCCCTACTTCATCGATTGCCACCGGTTCTTCCCTTTTTCTTATTTCCTTTTCTCCTCTTCTCCCTTTCTTCTTCCCTTTCCCTCCTTGAATACCTGCTCACACTAGCCCCAGCCTCTGCATATAAATTACGCCTCTCTACTTGTGCTCGAGGCTCAGACTTTGGAGGCAACTTCTCTGGGCCCACCGGCATGAAATGCACAGCTTGAACTTGCAAGTGCTCTGAATACCACTTGATCTTTCTGATGACCCCTGGTAAGCTCCAGGAGAATGGGCAAAACCTTCTGCAACATTTGGTTCCCTGACCGGGAAGTCCAACCGCATTGGCCCTTTGCAGCCACTGGTTTGGGTGAGTGTGGGCAGTGAATGGTGGGAGGAGCTATGGAGGGGAAGGTGCATCCTGTCATTTTAGGCAGTCTCCAAGGCAGCTGACTCTAGTCGACCCCATTTTGTGATCAACACCAGACTAATTGGAGGCTTGACAAGACAGGCATCGGATATGGTAAGGCCCTGGGGCCCTACTGAGTTAGGACTGTCCGAGTGGGTGGAAGGAGAGCTTGATGACCTCCCAGGGTCACACAGGAGTCTCAGAGTCAGGAATTCAGCTGGGCAGGAATCTTATAACCTCTGAGCGAATGTATGAATGAATGTGGATCATGGAGGCTTGGGTCCACTGATCCATCTTGTAGCTCCAAGGCCTCGGGTATGGAGTACAAGTGACCCCTAACCTGAGGTTCTGTAATGACATCATAAGGCATAACAATGATTTGTCCCTATGAGGACAACTGAGCCCGGGGCTCATACGGGTACACCTTAGCCAAGACGTGTTTAAAGTCCCACAAGGGACATGGCCAGGTGGGTGTCTGAGGTCTCCTTTGGGAGGCACACCTTCCCTTTGTCTGTCTTGCAGCACCAGTCATGGAAAATATGGGGTCAGGACACAGCAAACCCATGGTGTTAGACTGTATGTTGAAAAGCTTCAGGAAGGATGTTCTAGTGACTACGGAGTTAAGATGACCCCTGGTAAGCTCCAGACACTCTGTAAGCTCAAATGGCCCGTGTTCCAGTTCAGATGGCCATCAGAAGGGACACTAGATGTCCCAACAGTCTGTCATATCTGGCAGGTCATTACCAGAACTCCAGGACACCCGGACCAGTTCCCATATATAGATTCTTGGTTGGAAGTCACCCAGATGCTTCCCCCATGAGTGTGGTTCTGCTGCAATAGTCGGGGACACACCAAGGTCTTCATAGCACAAACCCAACTGCTTTGGAAACCTCAACTGAACAAGGGCACTCCCCGAGTTTTTGTGAGTGACCCTGAAGAAGAGCTGATTCTACCTCCACATTATGTCCCATCAAGACCTATGGCCCCAGGAATCCCAACAGTTGACACCCCACCTCCATTGGATCCGCTAAACCCGTTCACCCTGAATCCAGCCCCAGACAAAGGCAACGCCCTATCTCCAGGGCTGGTGGCAAGGCTCCAATCATGTCCAGCGGCCCTACAGATGTCAGTGAGAGAGTCCAGGGAACCGGAGAGAAGGGATGAAGACAAAACCATGTGTAACCCTACAGAACCATGATGTATTACCAATCTTTCTCCACTACTGATCTCCTAAATTGGAAACACAACACTCTGTTCTACTCTGAAAAACCAAAATGATCGACCTGCTAGAGTACCTTTTTCAGACCTACCATCCCACCTGGGAGGACTCTCAGCAGCTACTGCAGACTCTCTTTAATAGTGAGGAGAGACAAAGGATCTTAAGGGGGGCCCACCAATGACTAGAGGAAAATGCACCAGCCAGAGTTGCTGATCCCAGAACCTGGGCCCTAGTTGTTGCCCCTGAAGGACACCCAGCCTGGGACTTCATGACTGAGGAAAGGCGAGCTCAGATCCAGTAGTACCAAGAGGCACTACTCCGAGGACTTTGGACTGGAAACCGATGACCATGTCTAAGGTCTCCACAATCACACATCAATCAGAAGAGGCTCCCAAGGACTAGTATGAGAGACTCTATGAGGCTTATCGGGTCTATACCCTCTTTGACCCTGAAGCAGCTGAAAGCCAACAAATGATCAATACATCCTTTGTAGCAAAATCAGTCCCAGACATACGTAGGAAATTACAGAAACTCGAAGGCTTTGTGGGCATGAACATTACCCAGCTTCTGGAGGTTGCCGATAAGGTCTATATGAACTGGGATATAATAGCAGAGATAGAGGCCAATTGGAAGATGAAAAATAAGGTCAGCCTCCTTGCAGCCACCCTGAAGGACCAAGAGAACCAAAATCCAAGAAAGGAGCCAAGGACAGGATGGCCACCAAAGCGGGGACTTGGCATGCCCCCCTTAGCAGCCAATCAATGTGCTTACTGCAAGGAGACAGGACATTGGAAGAATGAGTGTCCCAACAGAGGAAAGCCCCAAATGACCAGTAAGTACCAAAGGGAACCCAAGGGAAGGAATCTCATTGGCTTGGCTGGATTGGATTCAAAATGAGAAAGACCAGGCTCTTTCCTTCTCAGCCCCCGTGAGCCCATGGTTGAAATAAAAGTGGGGGGCCAGCCTATGACTTTCATGGTCGACACCGGGGCCAAACATTCTGTAGTAACCACCCAGTAGGGCCACTCAGTGAATGGACTGCCACCATCATTGGAGCAACTGGAGACCGTGCTGCACAAAAGCAGTACTTCAGGACCCACCTCTGCGAATTGGGAGGACACATTACATGCCAGGGTGCCTTATCCCTCTTCTGAGACAAGACTTTCTCTAGAAGCTGGGGGAGCTGAGTTCCAAACCATGTACCCCCTAGCGTGGGTTGGAAGACAACTCGCCTGGGTTGGCCCACAATGGGGCCTCGATTATTGTTGCGCTGCTACCAGGGACATGCCCACAAAAGCAATAACAGTATCTGATCCCCCCAGAAGGCCCAACTCGGCATCTAGGAACACCTGATTAAACACTTCCTTGCTGCCATTAACGAAACCCAGGGGAGGATACCGGCCAGTTCAGCATCTCCAGGCAACCAACAAGGTAATCGTCCCTTGCACCTGTGGTTCCAAACCCATACACTCTCCTCAGCCAAATCTCTCAATCTACCACGTGGTTTACCTGCTTAGACCTCAAGGATGCCTTCTTCTACCTCCAGCTGGCACCACAGAGCCAGTCTCTTTTTGCCTTTGATCCAACATCGGGGCACCAAACATAGCTAACATGGACACGTCTGCCCTAAGGGTTCAAGAACTAGCCCACCTTGTTCAGAGAGACATTGGTGGCAGATCTTGCCAGTTACCCCTGAGAAGAGGTCCGATGCACTCTGATCCAGTACATAGATGACCTCCTTCTGGCTGGAACCATCAGAAATGAATGTCTGGTGGGAACATGAGCCTTACTGAAACTCTCATCAGAGTTTGGCTACCATGTATCCTGGAAGAAGGCACAAATATGTAGAAACCAAGTCCAATATTTTGGATTCAGACTGTCACAGGGACAACATGCCCTGGTGTCCTAGAGGAAGAAGGTCATAATCACTCTGCCACAATGCCAGACAAAGAGCGCCTTAAGAAAAGTCATCAGAGCAGCAGGATTCTGCCAAATCTGGATACCTGGGTTTTCAGCGAAGGCGAGACCCCTCTATGATGCCTTAGCAGGTCCAGAACGTGAACCCCTCAACTGGATGGGAGAATTAGAGGTGGCTTTCCAGGATATCAAGTCCTCACTAGGATGGGTACCCACTCTGGGGTTACCAGACATTGAGAAGCCCTTCAACATGTTGTGCATGAAAAAGATAAAATAACACTAGGAGTTCTCACACAAAGAGTTGGACCATGGCAGAGGCCAGTAGCATACTTATCAAAGAAACTTGATCTGGTCACAAGAGGCTGGCTCCCTTGTCTGCAGGCACTGGTGGCCACAGAACACCTCATTAAAGAAGTGGACAAACTCACCTTGGGACAGGAACTGAATGATAAAGTGCCTCACACAGTCATGTCCCTCATGAATATGCAGAGACACCAATTTCTTTCCAACTCTAGGTTAGCCCAGTACCAAGGGCTACTATGTGAGAATCCACGAATCACTCTGGAAATGGTGTGGACCCTAAACCCAGCCACCTTCCTCCCCACCAACGAAGGGGAACCAGATAATGACGGCTCTGAGGTGACTGATGAGGTCTTTGTGAGTCACCCTGACCTCCAGGACCAGGCCATACAAAACCCAGAGCTCACCTTATTCAGTGACAGGAGCAGTTTCATGTAAGATGGGGTACACAGGGCCAGATACATGGTAACAACTGTCAATGAAGTTCTAGAAGCAAAGGCCTTACCAGCCAGATGGTCAGCACAGTGGGCAGAACTCCAGGCTCTCCTGCAGGCCCTGATCCTATGCAAAGAAAAACAAACAAACATCTACATGGATGCCTGCTATGCCTTTGCTACTGTGCACATACACAGGGCCATCTATAAAGAAAGGGGACTCCTCATGGCGGCAGGAAGAACCATCAAAAGCAAGGGTGAAATCGTAAGACTCCTGGAGGTAATGTGGCTCCTGAAGAAGATAGCCATCCTACACCAGAGAGGGCATGAAACTGGAGATGACCCGATTGCCCGAGGCAACCGTTTGACTGAAGCGGTCAAGCAGGCCACTCGTAAGGCAGCCTCGGGACCAGCCCCAGCTTCCATCTTTGCTCCAGTGAAAAAAACTGGACCACCAAGGTATTCCCCCAGAGAGGTAAAATGGGCAAAAGGAGAAGGGGCAACCCAAACTGCCCAGGGTTGTTGGAAGCTCCCGGATGAACAAATAATAACCCCTTGTACATTGGGTCCCCGCATAGTCTCTGAGTACCACCAGCTGACACAGCTGGGAAAGACCTCCCTCAAGACCCTCCTAAAAATACAGTACTGTATTAACCACCTGCTGGCTCTCTGTTGGACAGTCAGGGAGCGATTTGTGGCCTGTGCAAAGAATGACACACATGTTGCACCCCAACATCTACCGGGGGTCCAACATACTGGGAGCGCCCCCTTTGAAGACCTGGAGGTGGACTTTACTGAAATTCAGTCCAGTCGAGGATAAAAATACTTCTTAGTCTTAGTCTGCACCTACTCGGGGTGAACTGAAGCATACCTAACCTGAACTGAAAGGAGTTGTGAAGTGGCCAAGATCATCCTGTGAGAAATAATCCCATGGTTTGGACTGCCACTCAGCATTCACAGTGACAGTGGACCAGCCTTTGTAGCAGAAATCATTCAAAACTTGACAAAGGCATTCGACATCACTTGGAAGCTTGACACCACTTATAGGTCCTGGAGTTTAGGGAAAGTAGAATGCATGAACCTCACCCTAAAAAAGACTTTAGCCAAGTTCAGCCAAGAAACAGGTATATAAGGAGTACTCCAAGAAACCTCTATCAATTAGGTGACAAGAGTATAGAGGAGCAATTCCAGGCCCTATAGATGGTCCTCCCAGGGTTATGACACTATACTATAGAGAGGGCACCCATTGCCCTGAGTGACCCTGTCCACCCCTTTCAAGAGGGCAACTTAGTCTGGGTCAAATATTGGAAAAAGGAACCCCTCAGGCCACATTGGGAAGGACTTCACACAGTAATCTTAACAACCCCCACTGCTGTTAAGGTTTCAGGAATCACCCTGTGGGTCTATCACTCAAGATTGAAAATGGCCCACCCAAAAGAGAATCTGAAGACTTGGAGAGCTGAGCAGAACCCATCGGACATGCTAGCCTTCAATGTCCATCTCAGACCTTTAAGGGAAAACATCACCTGCCTTACCAGCCCCCCCCCCAAAATCAGGGAAAATTTATTCCCTGTGCGACTGTAATTCCTGACTTATGCACTCACAATGCCTCGATAGACAACAACAAGACCCACTGTAGCCCTTCCGGAGTCTTTTTCTTCTGTGGCACCACGGTATACCAGTGCTTACAGGCCAACAAGACTGGTACATGTTTACGCATTTTCCTGACCCCCGATATCTCAGTTCACACTGATCAACAAATAGAACAGGCTCTCGCAACTTCCCTGCATTCAAGGAAGAATGAACACCTCTCATCCCCTTTTTGGTAGGAGCCGGAGTTCTAGCTGAGTTGGTACTGGGACAGGAGGGCTTGGTTCCTCACTTAACTTCTATTACAAGTTGTCTCAGGAGCTAAATGAAGACATAGAGAGAGTAGCATATGCTCTCCTCCCTATCCAAAATCAAATGAACTCATTGGCTGCAGTCACCCTCCAGAATCGGTGTGCCTTAGACTTCCTCACTGCTGAGAAGGGGGGTATCTGCTTCTTTATAGGTGAAGAATGCTGCTATTTTGTAAATCAGTCTGGGATTGCTACCACCAAGGTTAAGGAGCTAAGAGACAGGATACAACAAAGAAAGAAGGGACTAAAAGACTTCTGGTCCTGGGGTCTCAACAATTGGTCTTCTTGGCTTTTGCTGTTGGCTGGTCCACTGATCACTATTGTTATTCTGGTTACCATTGCTTGATTAACTTCTTGATGAAATTTTTAGAGATGACCATAACCAACAGGGTCATGGCCAGGATATTAGCCATGTGAGGCTATTGGTCACTAGAAGATGATGACACTCTATAATAGAGTATAGAGGGAGGAATGTAGGGGGATTGTCACCCCCCCTACTTCACTGATCACCTCCAGTTCTTCCCCTATTCTTCTTCCATTTTCCTCCTTGATTACCTGCTCCCGCCAACTCCAGCCCACGCATATAAATTATCCTGCTCTGCTTGTGCTTGGGGCTCAGACTTTGGAGGCAACTCCTCTGGGCCCACTGGCCTTAAATAAACAGATTGAACTTGCAAGTGCTCCAGGTGTCACTTGGTCTTTCTGAGAGAATAGGTAAAACCTTCTGCGACAGGAGTTCCGGCTAGGTGGGCTCTGCCTCATGAGGAGAGGAGACCGATGGTGGGGGGCTCTCTGGCAGGTCAACTGGTGCCTGGGGGGCTGTCAATGCTGGGGGGGGCTGACAGGGTGTATGGCAGAGGGGTTGGTTCTTCCTCTGGGTCTCCATGATGAATTGTCTTTGGTGATCTTCCCCCCTTTTGGGGTTGAGCTATTAAAATCCTGCATTGTCCCTTACTGTTTGCACAGAACCACACCCGAGGAGGGAGATTTCATACTATTTTCAACCATGAGTCTATATAGGGAAACTCGTCATGATGGGCAGGACTCCCAGTGATCACGTTATAAACTGTGAAGACCTTGGGGAGGACCAAGGTCCCTTCTTGCAGCTAGCCAACCTGGAAACTGGGACAGTCAATTTCAGAGATTGGAGTTTTCCTCGTGTCAAATTGAATAACCTTCCTTGAAGTCCTTGAGCATACAATCTAATGCAGTTCACTTGGACTGGCTGGACTCCATTTCTTTATGTAACTAATGTGTTCTTCCTGGGTGCCCTCCTGTGTCCAGTGTCACAAAATAAACAAAGGAGGGGAGCACCCTGGAAGAGGCCTTTCAGATGCCTGCCTGGCTGCATCCCTCACAGGACTTTCAGGTACATCTTGGCTCTGGTGTACCCATATAAACCCTGAATCTGGTTGTCCCCAAGAGGACACGTCACCATTTTGCCTTATAACGTCGCCATGGAACTGCAGGTTGGAGCCCACTCAGACCTCATAGCTGTTGCCGTGGAGGTATAGATACAGTCACACAGTCACACATCCAATCACACAGAGATTATCAGATATCCCTCCCAGCTTCTGGGTTTTCCTTACCTGATATCTCACAGTGGAGACTTTGGGAGGTGATCAAGCTCCCCTTCTATCTGAAGATAGGTCTGACTGGGGTTTTTGTCCTAGGACCTTACCTTATCTGGAGTCCCAATCCCTGAAGTTTTAGTCCATCTCCGTGGAGTCCGGCTGGTTTACGTCACCACTGGGCCCAGTGCCCCCCCCCCCAGGGAAGGAGGTCCTGTAAAAGTTCTAGGTGGTGCCACCTCATTCAACTTGGTAGGACCTTCGCTGTCCATTGGCTTCCGTCACTGTGCTGGTGGTCCAACGGACCAGCACAGTTGGTTTCCCAGTCCGGGAAACAAAATGTTATAGTAGAAACAGGCTACCATGAAAGTCAAGAGGCACTTGGAGAGTTGGAGAATCAGTTTATTATGGCAGTGGGATCAGAGGTGTTACAGTCTCCAATTCTGAGCCCAGACTAACAGGCTATTTGGATTCTTATAGGATTGGGGTGGGGACTGGCTGATGCAATAAGCAAGAAGGGTTACAGATGCTAAATATATATATTAGGCATCTGGGGAAGGAATGCAAAGGTGGAAGTTCACAGAATTTATATTGAACAGCTTAAAGAATTTACATTAAAAAGGCTTACAGAAACAACTTGCCTATAATTTTCCACTTCAGGGGAGATCTTGGGACCCCTCCTATGAGACTTACTTGGCTGGGATACCACCCTTTCACTAGTAATCCCTGCCCCAGGCTAGGCAGCCACAGAAGGAAGTTCCAGGCAAATACAAGGAAGTTAGAGGGCACAGGAAGCCCACCAGTTTGAGCCCATTTCTAACACCTGTGCAGTAAGAGTTATAATGACCTTCATCTAACTTGAGTCACTTTATACCATCATTATAATATCATACATATGCCCGGAAGTTCATTGATATCATTATAACAAATTGAACTCTGGGAAAGAACATGCACAGTTAGAAGGAGTGAAGTAATAGGCCCCATGTCAATCAATCTTGTCAATCAAGAGGCCTGACACTCAGACGGGCATAAGTCCTTACGGCCAAAGAAAATAAATGTACCAAAGCCTTGTTAATTGGGGCTCTTGAGCCATTTTTCTGCTCAAGCCTGCTCTTATCTTAGGAGTATATTTTCCCCTTGCCATTCGAGGCCCTTAAGCCACTCTCCTTTTTGCCCGAGCCTGCTCCCACCTTTTTGGAGTGTACTTTCTTCCAATAAACTACCTTTCTTTCACCTCTACACTTTGGTGTGTCTCGTTCAATTCTTTGCTCAAGATACCAAAAACCTGAACACCATACCGTGGAGGACACCCCATTTTTCGGTAACATAAGGAGAATTTGCTTGGTGACCCTCTCTGGGTCACCTCCCAGGGAAAGGGTACAGTCTGTAGAAACTCCTCCTTGGTTTGTAAAGGGGCTTAGTCTAAGGAGGATTGGCATGGAGACTGATTTCTTTCTTCTCTGTAAGCTGAGGCATGAGTTACAAGTTTTGGAGTAATTATCTATGGGGAACAGTCTGTTGCTCAAAGTGAGGAGCCAGAGAAAATAGTTCAAGGAGGTGATTAAGATTTTGGACTAAGAAAAAGGAAAAACTGAGAGCTAAAGAGCTAGGGAAGAGGACTCTATAGTGGAGGGGAGGGTAGAGGGCTCCTTGGTTTTGGCCATATCAGTGGGACCTGGATATTGTGACCCAGACCACATCTGAATCATCCTGTCATGGAAGACTCCTTCAAGGTGACAGACACCCTAATGGCTTTTAAATGTCTCATTCATGCCCACCAACTTTTGTGGCTGATGATGACTCGATCACAGAAAGGAATATAGAACGTAGGAGAAAAAGAGAAGAAAATTTGCCTCAAGCCTAGTGGTGGTGGTGGTGAGCATTGCTTACCTGGAAATAATCTGAGTCACACACACTAGGAAGATGTTACTTTGAAATGGCAATTTTCCCTTGGTTATTGTCTCTCAAAGGAAAGAATGAAGTCAAGAGACAGAGTTTGAAAATATAGAATAGTTAAATATAGTATAGAATTATTAGTAAAAGAAGATATACTCCTAGACATGAAGTGGGCTGACCCAAGAAAAGGAAGCAGCCCTCCATTGTTTGGGAATTTTTATATTTCTGGGTGTAAGCTCCTCCCCCTTTCTTTTCTGCAGGATCCTTCTGAAAAGGGCCAAATCTGCATAATAATGTAATTTTGGGAAGTAGGGCTTGTGGTTGAATAGGTGGGGATTTTTTCTCTTTCAATTTGCAAATAGCTGATAATGGGCCAGGGCTTACTCCTAGATTTAGGACATCTGTTAATGGTCCTCCTACCAACCAAGTTCCTCTTCCCACATTCCTTCTGTGTCTTTTAAATTTAGAGACAGCTGATAATGGACTCAGAAAACCCCTACCCTTCCACTCACATCCACCCTTCTGTGTACCCTGTCACAATCAAAAGACTCAAGGTGGCTGAATGGATAAAAGAAGAACTATACATATGCTTCTTAGAAGAAACTTACTTCAGATCAAAAAACACACATAGACTGGAAGTAAAGTGATGAAAAAAGTTATTTCATAAAAATGGAAACAAAGAAAAAATGCTGGGTAGCAATATTTATACCAGACAAAATGACTTGAAAACAAAGGCTGTACCAAGAGACAAAGAAAAGCCAGTAATCCCACTTCTGGGTATTTATCTGAAGAAACCCAAATGCTTCTTCAAGGGGATATGTGCACATCCACATGTTTATTGCAGCATTGTTTACAGAAGGCAAGATGGAGAGGCAGCTTAGGTGTTCCTGAATGAATGGATAAAGAGAAAGTGGTACAGAAGAGGAAGATGGCAAATTAGGTGGACATTGCATCCATGGCCTCCCAAATCACATCAACGTTGCAGATAGATAGGGCAACAGTCAACCTTGGGAAACTTCAGAGAACTAACATAGCAGAACCTCAACAGCTGAGGCTATAGAGAAGGATTCCCAATCAAGACTGGTAGGGAAATGTGGAGACCTCAAACCTATGGATAGTGAGGGAAATTTGGGAGGGAAACCTTGGGCATAACACGGGCCAAACAAAGGAACCCTCCAACTATAGTAATTTCTAGTCTCTTTTTCCCTAGTTCTTCAGCTTTCAGTTTTACCTTTTCCCTAGCCTGCAGTCTTAATCATCTTCTTGATCAGATCTTTGCTCC
Organism: Lyroderma lyra; assembly: GCA_004026885.1. Classification (NCBI taxonomy): domain Eukaryota; kingdom Metazoa; phylum Chordata; class Mammalia; order Chiroptera; family Megadermatidae; genus Lyroderma; species Lyroderma lyra. The sequence goes on from PVJL010005147.1 coordinate 65,329, forward strand.
TAACCTTGAGCAATAGACTGTGTCCAGCCTGAATCATAAAAATGCCCCTACCCTCTACCATAGATAATTACCACAAAACATTTAATTCATATCTACAACTTGCTTATTGCAATCACTGCTCATCAGCATCCCTTCCAGACCTTTCCAGACCTCAGATAGGTGATAACACTTGTATAACTAGCTAGGACACAAGTCAACAAGCTGCAGACTTAATGGACTTTCCATCATGTAACCACCCCATGACAGGGGCTTTGGGGCCTGCTTCTTGTGCCAATGCTTTTAAAACTATTAACTGAATTAATTTCTTCTCATCTAGGGGCCATCAGGATACAGTTGATACCTTAGCAAGGCTTCTAGTCCACCCATACTGAAGAAGTCAACATTGTCTCCCAGGCGCATCTTGAGACCCCTTCCCCTTTTAGATCAGATAGGGTGAGAGCTCCATGAACCCCCAGTAGGTAGGGACAATGACCACCTTCAGCAGGAAGTAGATACGGAAGATGAGACCTCCAGTCCCACAACTTCCCATAGAGATTTATGGGAGTCATGTCTCTCAAGAGAAAAGCAAGGAAGGCAGACAGAATAGGAGGAATCTCAAGACCCCTCCCATGGGACTCCACTGCTGGAGTAGTCACCACCTTGATACTGCCCTTTCACTAGTAATCCTCACCCTAAGCTAGCCAAACACAGGAGGAAATTCCAAGCAGAAAGTTAACTAATGCAAGGAAGTTATAGGCTACAAAATAGCCCACCAGTTTAAGCTAGTTCCTAATGCCTCTGCAGTAAGAGTTACAATAACCTTCATTTCACTTATGCCTCATTATACCATCATTATAATATACCCAGAAGTTTATTAACATCACTATAACAGACTGAATTCTGGGAAAGAACATGTGTAGTGAGAAAAGGTGATGGAATGGACGCCCTGTCAATAAAAAATGCCAACCAAATATGTCTCATACCCAGATAGGTAGAACCCCTTACAACTAAAGAAAATAAAACTGCCAAAGTCTCATTAATTGGGGATCTTGAGCTAATTGCTGCTTGAGCCCACTCCTACTTCTTTAAGAGTGTAGTTTCGCCTTGCCATTCAAGGTCCTTGAGCCATTCTTACTTCTATGGAGTGAATTCTTTACTTCTAATAAACTACTTCTTCACCAGTTCACTACCGTGTCTAACTCAATTCTTTGTTGAGGACAAAGACCAGGACATCATGCTGAGAAGGGCCCGTTATTCAGTATTAGGTATTAGAAATAAAACTCTGGTGCCACAAATATTTGGAGATTCAAATATCTCGGCAAGGCAATTTTTACTTCTGCAGAAGGATGCATAACAGCATAATAAAATTGAGATCGCAAGCACACTGGGTGGAGAACCGCTCCAGTTTTTATCCCCAATGCAGGCTTAAGGTAGTTGTGTCTTACCCTATTGGCTAGAGTTTTGACCGCACAATCTTGACCTCACCTAAATGGCTAATTCTTATCCTATAGGGGAAGGTATAAGGGAGTTATGAAGACAAAGGAAATTCTAAGCTGGCTCATGTGACTCATGTGTAAACATGATGAGTGAAAGTGGAAAAGCTTGTTCAGGAAGTTAGGCACTTGAAGAATTTGGGGTGTCTTTGGTAAGGTTTTAGTTATAAGTGAAGACATTGTATTCCTATTTAGAAGAAAATACATATATTCTCATCATTCATATATCTCCACATGGATGCAGGCGCTCCCACAGAGGAGTGAGAAGTGCTGAGCCCACGTTGGGCTCCCTCCCCTAGTCCAGGAGCCCTGTGCAGGACAGAGAAAAACTCATTATATCTGGCAATTAAAGCCATCCAAATTCTGCCTATCTGTGTTCCTGGGATGGAGGTCAGCTGAAAGTCCAGGTGCTTTCCTGTGGGGGGCATGCACAGGCTTGGCCACTTGCCACAGTCACTTGTTGTTTAGCAGAGGGTGAGCATCACTGGAGGTGCAAGTCATACTGGGAAGGATTAAGCTGTGATGTTTTGGAGTAGGGGCTGAAGTGTCCCATTGTTTGAGTGTAGAGTGTGCCATACATGTGGGACATAGGAGGATGTCATTTTCATATTTATTAAGCTATCTCCAAAAAGACTGACTCTGAGACATTACTGGTCTAACAAAATCCACACATGCTCACTACACATCTGAAAAATGACATACATCACAGCTTAAACTACATCCCCTAGGGTGCCCTAGGCTGCCAAGCTCCCAGACCCACCCTACTAGCTGCAGAAATGGATCTTATGGGTTTTTAACATAGAAATAAGCAGCCCTGCCTTTCTAGCCAACCCCTCCAAAGCAGACAAAAAAAGCCCACAGTGAAGCTAAGCAGCCTGCCACAAGAAAAAAAAAAAACAAAAAACAGAACCCTTAAAAAAGGTTTCCCCCTCTAAAAACCACACAGACACCTTGGAATTTCACCTAGGTCACCTATACTTGTGCCTCATTCACTCAGTAGGGCATCTAGGGCCACAGAGTGATCGGCCTTGTCCTAGTTTTTGTTTGATTGTTTGCTTGCTTTTCTTTTTCTCATTTTTTTCAGTCTGAAACAGGAAAGGCTGTCCCTGGCTCATCGAGGAGAGGCCAGCACTACTTTGCCATTCCTTGTGCTGCTACCCCTACAGAACTAAAAGTGAGATGCTAGTGAAAAACCACTGGGCTCTTCAAAAATTTTTTAGTTATTTTTTTTCTTCTTTTCTTTCTTTTTTGTAATTTTCTTTTATCACTACTCTTTCTTAATTTCTATTTTATATATCTTTATCTTTTTATTTTTAATATAATTTTTAATTAATATTAGCATTTTCTCTATTTTTTCCCTCTTCTCTTTTTTTTTTTCTTCCTTTTCCAAAGTGTGATTAGGCACACTGGAGGTTTGCATGATCCAAGTTCAGTTGGCTGAGCAATTGGCCCCACCAAACTAGTGGGAAAACACGTACTTGCAGCATTTTGCAGGAGCAGCTGTCTGTGACTTACCAGAGAGTTTTTGGTGCCACTCTCCTGCCCCTCCATGACAACTAAAAGTGTGCTGCAAGTAACAGATCACATGACCCACAACAAGAGGGAGAAAAAAAATAAAAAAAATTTGTTCTTTCTTTTTAATTGAATCTCCCCCCACCCAACTTTTTTTCTCTTGCTTTCTCATGGGGTTTACATAAAACTTTTTTTCCTTTTAATTTAACCTTTTTGTCTTCTCTTCCAATTTTTCTTTTCATTTTAAACTCTTTTTTATTATTTATTTCATTAGTATTTCATGTCTTTAATTTTATTTTTTAAATTTTCTTATTTTTCCTAAAATTTTTCCATGTATTTTTTATTTTTAAGTTCTTTTTATTTTTTAATCCTTACTTTTCATTTTTAAAATATTTTCTTTATTTTATTATTATTATTAATACTTCTTTCCTTTCTTTTCCTTCAAAGTTCTCATAGGCACCCTGAAGTGTTGCCCTGCCCACATAAAGGAACTCTGGGAGGCTAGGCGAACAGCCCTGCCCTACTAGTGGGGGAAGATTTTCTATAGGTATATCGCAGAAGTGGCTGCTTGAGACTTCCTGGGATACTTCTAGTCAGGTTCTGCCACAGCTCCCCACCCCAGGGCAGCTAACTATGTGTTGCAAGTGGCAGAACTGGGGCTGTTCAAAAATTTTTTGTATATTTGTGTGTGTGTGTGTGTGTGTGTGTGTGTGTGTGTGTTCCTTATCTTTTTCTTTTCCATTAGTGAACACAGGCCCACTAAAGACTAGCCCTGACAACACAAAGCCACTCTAGGTAGATGTGCGATCAGCCCCATCTTATTAACAAGGGAAGACTTTCTTGCAAACTTCAGCAAGAGTCATTATCTGAGGTGGACTAGAAAGCTTTCCATGTTACTCTGTCACTTCCCTTGGACAGTTAACAGTGTGCTATGAGAGGCATACTTCTCAACTACAACTGAAGAATACACACAACATACTCAAGGGACAATTCTAGATTACATACACAAGAGATCAAAGAGATTGCACTATTGAACCACACAGGACACGTACTTCATTAGGCCACCATGCAAAGACTAAGAAACACAAGAGATATACCTACTACATAGAAGCAAACACAGAGAAGAAGCCAGAATGAGGAAACAGAAAAACACATACCAAATAAAGAACAAAAGGAACACCTGAAATAGAGTTAAATGAAATGGAGGCAATCAACCTACCAGAGCAAGAATTTAGAAAAGAGGTTATAAGAATGCTAAAGGAACTTATTGAAAACTTGAAAAAAGAGATGCCACACATAAAAAGAGACATCAAAACCAAAAAAAAAAAAAATAGCCAATTAGAAATGAAGAATACAGTAACTGAAATGAAGACTACACTAAAAAGAATCACCGATAGGTTAGATGAAGCAAAAAATCAAATCAGTGATCTGGAAGCGAAGTTAGCAGAAAATACTGAAATGAAAAACCAAAGAGAAAATTTTTTAAAAAATTGAGGTTAGCCTTAGAGGCCTCTGGGACAACATCAGGTGTAACAACATTCAGATCATAGGGGTACCAGAAGGAGAAGAAAGAAACCAAGGGATCAAGAACCTGTTTAAAAAAATAATGACTGAAAATTTCCCTAACCTGACAAAAGAAATAGACACACAAACCCAAGAAGCACAGAGAGTTCCAATCAAGATGAAACCAAACAGTACTACACCAAGACACAATCTAATTAAAATGGCAAAGGTTAAACACAAAGAGAGAACCTTAAAAGTATCAAGAGAAAGACAACAACTTACCTACAAGGGTGCTCCCATAAGACTATCATTTGATTTATCAATAGAAACTTTGCAGGCCAGAAGAAAATGGCAGAAAATACTGAAAGTAATGAAAAACAAGGGACTACAACTAATACTACTCTACCCAGCAAAGCTATTATTTAAAATTGAAGGGAAGATGAATAACTTCGCACATAAGAAAAAAGCTAAAGGAATTCACTACCACCAAGCCAGTGTTACAAAAAATGCTAAAATGATTTCTTTAAGTAAAAGAAAGGAGAAAACAAGCAAACAAATGAAAATTAAAAAATGTGAATAATAACATGGTGATGAATTTTACCTATCAATAATCACTTTAAGGGGAGTTCCCTGGTGGTGTAGTGGTTAGGTTTCAGGCCTGGGTTCGATTCCCAGCCAGGGAGCTACCCCCCACCAAAAAAAAAAAAATCACTTTAAATGTAAATAGACAAAATGCTCCAATCAAAAGACATAAGATAGCTAAATGGATAAGAAAGTAAGACTTAGGCATATATTGTCTACAAGAGACTCATCTCAGGAAAAAATATACACATAGACTAAAAGTAAAGAGATGGAAAATGATATTTTATGCAAATGGAAATGAAAAAAAGCTGGGGTAGCAATATTTATATCAGATAAAATAAACTTTAAAGCAAAGACTATAATAAGAGACAAATATGGACATTACATAATTATAAGGGGATCAGTACAACAAGAGGAAATCACTCTTCTAAATATTTATGCACCCAACATAAGAGCACCTAGGTACATAAAGGAAATATTGACTGACATAAAGGCAGACATCAGCAGTAATACAATCATAGTAGAGGACTTTAACTCCCCACTGACATCAATGAGCAGATCTTCCAGACAGAAAATCTATGTGGATACAGTGGCCTTCAATGACATGGTAGAGCAGATAGATTTAATTGATATTTTTAGGGCATTACATCCCAAAGCAGCAGAATATTCATTCTTTTCAAATGCATATGCAACTTTTTCCAAAATAGACCACATGTTCGGCCACAAAACAAGCCTCAATAAATTTAAGAAAATTGAAGTTATATCAAGTACCTTCTGACTGCAACAGTATAAAACTGGAAATCAATTACAAGAAAAAAACTGAAATATGCATGAAAGCATGGGGGCTCAACAATATGCTACTAAACAATGAATGGGTCAACAATGAAATTAAAGAATAGCTCAAAGAGTACCCAGAGACAATCAGAAATGAAAACACGACTACCCAAAATTTATGGGACTCAGCAAAAGCAGACCTGAGAGGGAAAATCATAACAATGCAGTCATTACTAAAGGAACAAGAAAAATCTCAAATAAACAGTTTAACCTTCCACCTAAGGAAACTGAAAAAAAGAACAGCAAACAAAGCCTAAAACGAGCACGGAGAAGGAAATAAAAATCAGAGCAGAAATAAAGGAAATTGAGTCTAAGGAGACAATACAAAATATAAATAAAACCAAGATCTCATTCATTGAAAAGATAAACAAAATTTACAAACCCTTAATAAGACTCCTCAAGAAAAAGAGAGAACCCAAATAAATAAAATTAGAAATAACAGAGAAGTGACAATAGATACCATAGAAATACAAGAAATTATAAGAAAATACTTTGAACAACTATACACTAACACATTTGGCAATATGGAAGAAATGGATAGATCTTAGAAACACACAAACTTCCAAGGTTAAATCAAGAAGAAAATCTAAACAGGCCAATCACTAACATTGCAATTGAATCAGCAATCAACAAACTATCAGCAAGCAAAAGTCCTGGTCCAGATGGCTTCACAGGTCAATTTTAATGAACATTCAAAATATAATTAATATTTATAGTACTCAACCTATCTCAAAAAATTGAGGAAGAGGGCAGATTCTCACATTTATTTTGTGCGGCCACCATTACCCTGATTCCAAAACCAGATAAAGGCACTACAAAAAAAGAAAATTTTATGCTAATATTCCTAATGAACATAGATGCAAAAATTCTCAACAAAATATTAGCAAATCGAATTCAGCAATACATTAAAAGATTATACACCACCATCAGGTGGAATTCATTCCTGAGATGCAAGTTTGATTCAATATATGTAAATCTATGTGATATATCACATAAAAAATGGAAAATAAAATTCATATTGTCATTTCAAATAGATGCAGAAAAAGCATTTGACAAAATTCAGCAGCCATTTATGATAAAAATGTTCAGCAAAGTGGGAATAGAAGAAACATATCTCAATTTAATAAAGGCTATATTTGATAAACATACAGCTAACATGATAGCCAATGTGGAAAAGCTAAAAGTATTCCCCTTAAATCAGGAAAAAGACAAGGGTGCTAACTGTCACCACTCTTATTTAACCTAGTTCTGGAAGTCCTAGCCACAGCAATCAGACAAGAAAAACAAATAAAAACATCCAAATAGGAAAAAAAGAGGTAAAACTATCATTATTTGCAGATGACATGATATTGTCTGTAAAGAACCCCAAAGATTGGACTCAAAAATTATTGGAACTAATAAATTAATTTAGTAAAGTAGCAGGATGTAAAAATCAACATCTATAAATCAGTTTTATTATATACGAATAACAAACTAGCAGAAGGAGAAATTAAGATAACAATCCCATTTATAATTGCATCAAAAAATTAAATACCCAGGAATAAATTTAACCAAGGAAGTAAAAGACCTGTATTCAGAAAATTATAAGACAATGAAGATAGAAATCAAAGAAGCATTGTTTAGTAGCACAAATAAATGGAAACACATATCATGCTCATGGATAAGAGGAAGTAATATAGTTAAAATGTGCATACTATCCAAAGCAATCTATAGATTCAATGCAATTCCCATCAAAATATCAATGGCATTCTTCACAGAAATAGGACATATAGTCCTAAAATTTATATGGAATCATAAAAGACCTAGAATAGCCAGAACAACCTTGAGAAAGAACAAAGTTGGAAGAATCACATTACCAGACATCAAATTATACTACAAGGCCAAAGTTATCAAAACAGCATGGTATTGGCATAAAAACAGACACATAGATCAATGAAACAGAACAGAAAGCCCAGAAATAAATCTATGTTTTTATGGCCAATTAATGCACTATAAAGAAAGCAAGATGTTACACTGGGGTAAAGTCAATCTTTTCAGCATATGGTGCTGGAAAAACTGGACAGATACATGCAAAAAAATGAAATTGGACCACTATCTTACAAAGTAAACTGAAAATGAATTAAATACATAAATATAAGACCTGAAACTATAAAACTCCTAGAAGAAAAAATAGAAAATAACTCTCAGGGATTACGCTTAGCAATACCTTCAATGATATATCTTCTTGTGCAAGGGAAACAAAGCATAAAATAAACAAATGGAATTACATCAGACTTAAAACTTTTTTGCAGCAAAAGAAAACCATCAACCAAACAAAGACATTCCATAATATAAGAGAAAATATTCACCAACAAGCCATCTGATAAAATTTATAAGAAACTCATAGAACTCAATACCAAAAAAAAAAACAAAAAAAACAAACCACCCAATTAGAAAATGGGCAGAAGACCTGAATAGACATTTCTCCAAAGAGAACATACAGACGATCAGTAGAGAAATAAAAAGATGATCAGCATTACTAATCATCAGAGAAATGCAAATCAAAATCACAATGAGATACCACTTCACTTTGGTCAGAATGGCCTCATCAATAAAATTACCAACAACAAGTGTTGGAGAGGATTTGGAGAAAAGAAACCCTTTTACACCATTGGTGGGACTGCAAATACATTCAAGCTCTATGGAAAACAGTATGGAGGTTCCTCAAAAAATTAAAAATGTAACTACCTTCTGATCCAGTAATTCTATTCGTGGGTATTTATCCAGAGAAATCCAAAACATTAATTCAAAAAAACACATATGCCCCCTTATGTTTATTGCAGCATTATTCACAATAGCCAAGATATGGAAACAACCTAAATTCCCATCAATAAATGATTGGATAAAGAAGACCTGGTGAATTTACACAATGGAGTATTATTTGGCCAAAAGATTAAAATCTTACCTATTGCAATGACATGGCTGGAACTAGAAAATACCATGCTAAATGAGATAACTCAGACTGAGAAAGACAAATACCATATGATTTTGGTTATATGTGGAATCTAAAGCACAAATTAATGAACTATTAAAATAGAGAAAAATATTGGACGCAGACAATATTTAGTAGTTGTCAGAGGGAAAGATGGGAGTGGGGTGGGGAAGGAAGAAGGGGGATTCATATTTATGGTGATGAAAAAAGAAATGATTCTGTGTGGTGAGAACACAATGTGACACATAGATGATAAAGAACTGTACACCTGGAACCGATGTAATTTTACGAACCAATGTCAACCCAATATATTTAATAAAATAAATAAAAACTGGTACATAAATACGAGGTGGACAATTAATTTCACTAACTTATCCCAGAAAACATGCTACATGCCTCATTGCTGAACATTACTACAGCCACGTTTGAAATACTCTCTTTGGGAAGCTATGCACTGACACCAGCACCTAGTCTACCCTTCAAAGCAGTTTTGGAGCTCTTTTTCTGGGATGGCCATCAGACCTGTTGTACCCCAAATCTGACAAGTTCGCATACTTACCACTTTACATTTACATTGGCAGCACTGTGCAAATAACTTGGTAAGGTGTCATAACCTTGGCACTGAGTTATTTGTATAGTGCTGCTGATGTAAGTGCATGGTGGTAAGTTAGCAAACTTAATTGTCAGATTTTGGGCATCATGACAGCTCTGATGGAATTTGTAGAAAAGGAGTTTTAAAACTGCATTGAATAGTGGTCTAGGCACTGGCATTGGTGCACAGCTTCCCAAGGGGAGTACTTCAAAGGTAACTAGTGATATTCAGCAATGAGATATGTAGCACTTTTTCTTGGATGAGTTCGTGAAATTAATTGTCCATCCTTGTACAATGGAATATTACTCACCAATAAAAGGAATGTAATCTTGCCATCTGGGAAAACAGGTATAGACTTAGGTATTGTGCTTAGTAAGTCAGGCAGCAAAAGACAAATGCCACATGGTTTCACTTACAAGTGGAGTCTAAGGAACAAAATAAACAAACATGAAACAGAAATAAACTCACATACAGAGAACATTTTGATGGTTGTCAGATGGGAGGGAGGAGGGTGTGAGTAAAAAGAGATGGGATTAAGAAGTACAAATTGGTTGTTACACAGTAGTCATGGGAATATAAAGTAAAGCATAGAAAATATAATCAATAACTATAACTACATATAGTGCGAAGTGGGTACTAGATTAGTCAGAGGGATCACTTTTTTAATTATATAAATGTCTAATCACTACACCTGAAATTAATGTAAAGTGACATCGAATGTCAATTGCAATTAAAAATTTTAAAAGGGGGAGAAAAGATAAAGGGGAATAAGACCTTCAAAGTTTCAGATATAAAACATTTGACTTGGGGATGTAATGTACAACATATGAAATATAGTCAATATGATAGTGTTACATGCTATCAGATGATTACTGATCTTTTCATGGTGATTACTTATTTAGGTATATAAATGTTGAATAACTATGGTGTACACTGAAACTAATATATTGTATGTTAGCTATATTTTATTATTTTATTTGATTTTTTGCATGTTTTTGTTTTTACTGGAGGCTCAGGTGGCACGTGAGAGTTCATAAAATGGCTTCAGATGTTGGAGGTAGAGGGGAAACTGGCTGGGAGAAATAAAGTGTGATGGGAAAGAAAAACAACCAGGTGGAGGTAAAAGCTGTCTGTTTCCTTCTCAGCCTAATTTATGGGAGGGAGTTAGTGCCTCTGAACAAAAAGGATGGATCTCTTCCTTCAACCCTTGGGAAGGGAGAGAGGGAAAAAAAGCAAAAGGCTCATGCTTTGGCCCTCCTGAGTCTCAAGGAAAAGGGAGAAAAGCTGGTGTTTTGATGTGTGAATTATAGGAATTGAGGGAGGGTGGTACTGGGTAGAGTACAAGTCTGTTGGAAAAATAGACAGATTACCAGATGGTAGCTCTGGGTGGCCTTTGAGTTGGAATCACATCAATATGGTGGTGGGGGAGGGCCCACACTGTCGATAGGGGTTGAGGCCTCCTTGGCTGTGAGCTGGCTGTGTCCAGGAGGCTTCTGTTTTTACCACTGCAAGTAAGGTCAGCTTTGTGGGTGCTGGGGCTCGGCCCAGGAACCATCAGGGACCTTGGCTGGGCTTAGTCTTGCCGTCTTCACCTTCTGTTTTAGGCTACTGGGGTGGCCTTCACAAAAAGGCCTTTGGTACCTAGGCTGGAATCTGGGTTGGGGGCCTGCTTGTCTCCCTGCTGTTGGTCCCCCTCAGATGAGAATGTCTCTTTAGGTTCTACCCTGTAAGTGCCCTCTGTAGGCTGCTGCTGGTTGGGAAGCCTTGGGTCTTGAGCAAAGCAACAGTGGTAGAATAAGCGTGGTGGGCACCGTCATCTGGGCCTCTGCCTAGGGTCTTCAGCTCACTCCCCTTCATTGTCTGGTTCTGCTCCATCTAATGGCACATCTGCCACCATGTGTAATAGAGCAGCTCGGTGATGCTGATGAATGAATAGGCACAACATATGTTGATTCAAGGCATAGAGGCTTCCCTTCACTGGCACCCTGTGTCCCCTGGTCCAGTTAAATTAATATTAGCTTTTGCATCCTTGTCTCCTCCCATGACGTCAAACTCCAGTCTCCCCATCTTTACTGCCACGCAGAAACTTCCTGGGGTTGTTTCTTTTAATAGCTGTTTGGTGAACAAAGACATCCTCCCCAGCATCATTCTTGTTGGTGAATCCATAACCATTCTGGACATTGAACGCTTATGGACATTGAACCATTTGACAGTGTCCAGGACTTGGATTACCAGCACTGGCTTCTGCGCTTGCATGTGGGCTGGGAGTGTGAGGGTCCTCGAGGTTGCCATCACCGAGCTGCTAGAGGTTGCAGGGGCCCAGCCCCCATGGGGTGCTAGCAGTGGGGCCTGAGGCGTCTCTGACTTTGCTGCTGCCTGCTCTGCCCACTCCTGTCTGTGGCTACCCCACCAGCACTTGGTACCACCACTACTACTACCACAACTGTCTGGGGCAATGTTGCCACTGGGGCCGCTGATGCCGCTGTTGCTGCCTCAGCCTCACTCATCCAGAGGGGTCAGTACTGGCCCTTCTGCCACCTCCTTCTCTGCTGCTGTGCCCCACCCCCTACCCCTATCAAGAACGCACTGCCCTGCTAGGTATTGGAGTCTTGAGCTTTCTGCACACAAAGACAATGGACACTGAAAGGAGGCTGTTAGCTATATTTTAATAAAACACTTAAAAATTTTAAAAAATAATAAAGTCTATTTTGTCTGGTTTAAATATTGCTACCCCAGGTTTCTATCTTTGGTTGTTTCTATTTTCATGAAATATCTTTTTCCATGTCTTATTTTTTAGTTTGGTTTTCTTTTACTTTTTTTTAAATGGTGAGAGATTAGTTTATTAGAAGTAAAGAGTACACTCCAAAGAAGTAGGAGTGGGCCCAAGCAAGGTTATGGCTCCAGGGCCCTGAATGACAAAGGGAAAGTACACCCCTGAGGCAGGAGCAGGCTGGAGCAGGCAAGTGGCTTAAGAGCTCCTATTAATGAGGCTTGGGTAGTTTTAATTTTATTCTCTTTAGTTGTAAAGGATTATGGCTATCTGGGAGTGGAACCTGTTTGATTGATGTTTTTGATCGACAGGGGATCAATTACATCACCTTTTCTCACTGTGCATGTTCTTTCCCAGAATTCAGTCTGTTATAATGATTTTAATGAACTTCTGGGCATATGCATGATATTATTATGAGGGTAAAAGGAGGCTTAGGTAAAATGAGGGTTGTTATAACTTACTGCACAGGTGTTAGGAACTGGCTTAGACTGGTGGGCTTTTTTGTGCCCTATAACTTTTTTTGTATTAGTTAACTTTTTGCCTGAAACTTCCTCCTGTGGTTGTCTAGCCTGGGGTGGGAATTACTAGTGAAACAGTGGTATAAGGATGGTGACTACTATAGCAAGGCTTGTTCCATGGGAGGGGTCTGGTGATCTCTCCCTATTCTTTCTTTCTCATTTTTCTCTTGAGAGACGTGATCCCCATAAATCTCTATGGGAAATGCAGGACTGGAAGTCTCATCTTCTGTACCTGCTTCCTGCTGAACCTGGTCATTGTCCCTCCCTATTGAGGATTCACTGAGCTCTCACACTATCTGATTTAAAATGGGAAGAGGTCTAAAGATCTGCCTGGGAGACCATGTTGACTTCTTTAGTTAGGATGGGCTGGAAGCCTTCCTGGGGTATTACTTGTATCACAATGGCCCCTGCTGGCTGACTCACTCCTTATGTTACCAGAGAATAGGTTCTTGTCAGCATGATGTCCAGGTCCTTGGTGTCCTAAACAAAGAATTGGGAATGACACAGAAATAAAGTGGTGAAAGAATAGTTTATTAGAGGTAAAGACTACACTCCAAAGAAGTAGGAGCAGGCCCAAGCAAGAGACTGGCCTCAAGGGCCCTGAATGGCAAGGGGAAAGTACACTACTAAGAGGTAGGAGTGGGCTCAAAGCAGGCAAGTGGCTCAAGAGCCAGGTTTGGTTTTCTTATCTATTCAGCCCTCCTATGTATTTTTATTGGAGCATTTAATTCATTTACATTGAAAGTGATTATTGGTAAGTAAGTAGTTACTGTGATTTTATTATTCATATTTAGGTCCCACAAATTTCTTTTTCTTCAAGAAATCCCTTTAACATTTCCTGTAATACTGGTTTGATGGTGATGAACTTCTTTAGCTTTTTCTTGCCTGGAAAGCTCTTTATCTTTCCTTTAATTTTAAATGATACTATTGCTAGGTAGAATAACCTTGGTCGTAGTTCTTTGCTTTTCATCATTTTGAATATTTTTTTACCGTTCCCTTGTGGCCCTCAAAGTTTCTGTTGAAAAATAAGCTGACAAGTCTACAGGAGCTCCCTCGTAAATAACTGCTTTTCCCTTGCTCCTTTTAAGATCCTTTGCCTTTAACCTTTGTCATTTTCATTATGATGTATGTTGGTGTGGACCTGTTTGGGTTCATCTTAATTGGAATTCCCTGCACTTTCTAGCATTGTATGTCTATTTCCTTTATCATGTAAGGAAAGTTTTCTGTCATTTCTTCAAATAAATTTTTAATTCCTTGCTCTCTCTCTTCTCTTTCTGATACCCCAATGATGCAAATATTGGTATGTTTGATATTGTTCTAGAGGCCTCTTAAACTATCCTCATTTTTTGGGATTCTTTTTCTTTTTTGCTGTTCTGATTGGGAGTTTTCTACTACCTTAGATTCTAAATCACTGAATCAGTCCCTTGCTTCATCTAATGTGTTGATTGTCTGTAATTATTCTCATTTCAGTTATTGTATTTTTTAAAAGTTCTGACTGGTTGTTTTTTATGTTTTCTATCTCCATTTTTATGTTTCCTATCTATTTGTTAAAGTTCTCTCTGAGATCATTGAGCAACCTTATAAGCAGTGTTTAGAACTGTGCATCTGGTAAAATGCTTGTCTCTATTATGTTTAGTTTCTTTTTCTGGAACTTTGTTTTGTTTCTACTTATTGGGACATGTTTCATTTTCTCCCCATTTTGGCTGTCTCCCTGTGTTTGTTTCTATGTATTAGGTAAGGCTGCTATGTCTCCAAGTCTTGGCAAAGTTGCCTTAGGAAGTAAGTGTCCTGTGGGGCCCAGTAGCACACTCTCCCTGGACATCTGAGCTAGGTGCTCCAGCTGTGTCCCTTGTGTGGGTTTTTGTGCCCTTCTGATGTACTTGAACCTTGGTTGATTTTTGCACATCAGTGAGAGGCATTGACTCTTGGGCTAATTGGTTGTGTAAACTGGCTGTGACTACAGTGGAAAAGCTTTTGTTAAGAGTACTGAGTAGTACTCTGACTTGGTCAGAAGCTTGATGGCCCTGGGGGCCCCCTTGAGAGTGGCCCTGCCACAGGCCAAGTTTAACTCAGTTTGTGGCCTGCTTAGGGCCACCTGGCACAAGCCAAAAAACAATCCACACATAGCAGTCACCTGTGCTGGGCTTTCATGTGCCTGGGAGATGCCAAGTTGTGAACCAAGGGTGGCTGCTAGTAGTGCCAGGTTTGCGGCTGATCACCAAAAGGTATGGGGCATGTTGAGTCCACATCCTGCTTGTTAAGGGGTTTTGAACCTATGAGAGATTTTATGAAATTTCACAACATTAGCCAAGACACACCATTTGTATGGAAAAGCCACTAGAAATGGCTTGGTGGGTCTGCAAGTTGGGTGGCCCAAAGTCTCAGGGACTAACAAGAGTTAGGTGAATGATGTCAACCAGGTTGATGAAGACTCAGATATGATGTGTGCTTGTCTGAGAGTGGGGAGGGCTTAACAAAGAAACAGCGGATTCTGCCAGCACTTCTTTCTTGGAGAAAGCTGTCCCTCCAGTCCTTCCCCTAAGCCTGATAATTCGGTTCCTTCCTGTATTTCCCAGGCACATTTTGAGCTGTTGCCCTAGCACCAGAGCTCAGAGGGAGTGAGTCCATCAGTATGTCCATGTGCCTGCCTTTTAAAAGGAATGCCTGGGACTCCAGCAGGCCTTTGTCTCACTCAGCCACAATGTCTACTGGTTTTCATAGCCTGAAGTTATGGGGACTTCTTTTCCTGGCACTGGAAACCTTAGTTTGGGAGATTACTGTGGGGTTGGGACCCCCTCACTTCTCTGAGGGGACCTCCACAGTCAAGATATCCATCCTGACTTTTAACCACCACATGTAGGTGTGGAACCAGTTTGTTCCATGTCTTCATCCCTCCTACCAGTCTCAGTGTGGCTTCTTCTCCTTATCTTTAATTGTAAAACTTCTGTTCTGCGATACTTTAGGAGATTCTCAGTGATTGTTGTTCTGTAGCTTAGTTGTGATTTTGATGTGGTCACGAGAGAAGGCAAGCACAATGGTTTACATACTCCACCATCTTGATCAGAAATTTCCTGTCATATGTTCTTATTGTTTTCTATAGTATCTCAAGAGATCAGCATAGAAAGCTTTATTTTTTGACAATTCCTCATTGTCATCACTGTTCTTTCAACAAAAGTAAGGTTTATAAATGAGACTTCTTTACAAAATAGTGACATATTCTTTTTTCAAACAAATATCACATTCATAAGTTGACTGCATTTATTGCCAGTAATCTGTAATATCTGCCATTATTCCTGTCATGTTTAAAGAT
>PVJL010005147.1:81492-104199 GCA_004026885.1 Lyroderma lyra
TTTTTTTTTTTTTTTTTTTTTTTTTTTTTTTTTTTTTTTTTTTTTTTTTTTTTTTTTTTTTTTTTTTTTTTTTTTTTTTTTTTTTTTTTTTTTTTTTTGTAGTTTGTGGGTAGTTCCCTGGCTGGGAAACGAACCCAGGCTGCAGCAATGACAGCACCAGCACCGAAGCCTTAAGCCACTACACAACCAGGGAACTCCCACTGGTCATTTCAATACTATATTAAACAGTAATCCCTTTTTCTAGGAGAATAGGTCACTAAGGGAAGTGAATGATTATATAGGATATATATGAAGTTCTTGTTGACAACAAATTTCTACTATTCAGAGAAAAATTGTTTGTATATTTTATGTTTTAGGGTAAAATACTTATATAAAACAGATTTATGGCAACTTATTTTTTCATCTCTTTCAGCAATCTTTTCGGTGTGTTATTTTGAGACAGGCACATAAAGGGATTCTTAAAGAAGTAAAGCTATCTGTAAGTTCTTCAGTTTCAGCTACAATTAGCCCTTGCTTATTTCAAAGATGACCCATTCTATGTATTATATCAATAATTTCAAAAGTAATTATTCATGCTTAATCCTTGTTCTCTAAGGTCACAGCACCATAAGAATAATTGAGGCTTGTATATGAGTTACAGTTAATGAGATCTTTAGTTGAAGCTTCACAGAGATATTTTTGTATTTTTATTTACCTTCCTTTGCTGTTTCTAATTCTTGGAGATTACACACAGTGAGGCAGGGACTATAGGATTTTGGAACTTATAAATCTGAAGACTTTTCATAAGTCCCTGTTTGAAACCACCACAAACATGCCAGATCTGGTATATACTTTCTTTTTGGTCACTTAAAGATCTGTGATCCTTGACACTATATCACTAGGCAGCATGTCTCCATAATCCTAGTGCAAAGTGCTCTTTTTACAGAGTGAACATTTCTTCAAATCTTCACAGTTACCCCCCTCCCACACACAGGAGAATGGAAACATCCTTTCAGCTACATGTTTATATAATTTAATTTATAAAATATATGTGATAAATTCTTGAAATCTGATCTTACACCACTTTTTAAATTGATGGGATTTTAGTAAAAGATGTACTCAATAAAAAGAGCAACATATAATTTATTTCAGTCCCATAACCAGGAGCAAGGTATGAGTGTTTAAGATGAGTGTAAGGAAGTTGGATTCAACAGAGAGTGAGGATTGTCTTGAGAGGGAAGTGTCATACAAAAAACTGGATTCACAGTGCTCTCTGGAGAATTGAAATGTAAGGAAGCCATGGGGTTACTAAGCATATGGTCTCATCTCTTGCTGAACAGGGAGAAAGAAACAGAAAACAAGAGAGAAAGAAGGAGTACGGTACCATAAGAGATGAGATAATGCTGAAAGAAGGCCAGGAAATAGAAATTAAGGACCCTCACTTAAATGAAGACATTTCCAAGAATGAGAAAAGGAGATCAATTGGAGTGATAGGACTAAGTATTTTAATAATTAGCTCAGGCAAGTTTTGAATGATATTTTCTCTTTTTTTTGCTAAAATTCTTCTCTGATTCATGGTACATATCTTTATAACATATATTATACTGGTTTAACCTGTGAAGCCCTAATTAATGCACTTAGAATTTTGCATATTGAATGTGTTTCAAATATTCTGTAGACTCCTACTCTATAATTAATTGTGGCTTAAAAAGGTACATAGCCATGCAGATAATTTGTTCTTTTTTTTTTTTTTTTTTGCTTTTTGGTATGTGGGTAGCTCCCTGACTGGGAATCAAACCCAGGCCACATCACCGACAGTGCCAGCGCCGAAGCCTTAAGCCACTACACCATCAGGGAACTCCCTAATTTGTTCTTAAGATGTCATTATCAAGAGGGCAAGACAGTGACTGGGGACGAGGTCCCTAAAGCCTTTCCCAGAAAACATGATTGAATGCCCATCCAGGAGCCAAGAAAGAGAACTCTGAGTGACACAGTGACAGCTGAGGAATCTGTGCATTGCAAGAAAACACCTGAAGGTTGGAGAGAGGAGGGCGAGTGGGAGACAGGAGAAAGAGCAGAGACAGGTCACAACAGAACCTCATCGCTGCTGACTAAAGGAACTAGGAACTGGAAAGAAATGGGGGAGCAGTAGAGTGCATGGGAGAGGGGAGGACAAGAGGCGACAACAGTGAAAGATGGAGTGGCGGAACAGTGGGAAACATTGGGGGAGATGGGTTTTATTTTTTATTTTTTTTGCTTTTTGGTATGTGGGTAGCTCCCTGACTGGGAATCGAACCCAGGCCGCAGCGCTGACAGTGCCAGCGCCGAAGCCTTAAGCCACTACACCATCAGGGAACTCCAAGAGATGGGTTTTAGAGTAGCATGTTGGGGACAGAGCTTGGCGGCCAGCCTCTGAAGCTCTTGAGTAGGAAGAGGTCTGAGCCAAGACTCTGAACAGCTGCAGGCCAAGGTGGGGTCCCAGAGACAGCATCTCGGCTCCTGGTGCCATCATGGCCCACAGCATGCACACACATGGCTCCTCCGCAGGGCTGTGGTTTGTGGCCCACAGAGAAGGTGCACCGACCACCCTCACGTGGCCTGTGACACCAGGCTCTCAGCTTTGGATCCGTGGCTTGTGTGCCCCCAGTGCCCTCAGGTAGAGTGCACTTCCAGACTTGGCCCTGAGCAGTTGCTGTGGAGATGGGTCACTAGAACATGCTCAAGCAGAGAGGCACATTTGATAGCATTCACCCTAGCCAGTGAGAGTGGCCTCAGCTTGTATCCTGTCAGCCTCCCTCATCTTCCTCAGTTTCCCAAGCAAAGGGCAGGAGGTGGAGCTTCCCCAGTGCGCATTTTGTTGGCCTATCCCCTCTCCTACAGCTTCTCCAATGAACTGTAGGAAGTGGAAGAACCATGGATAGATGCACCCTACCTCCAAATGTGGCTGGAGATCAGAGATAAGGCTTAAACACCTCTACTTTCTTCCAAAACTTGTCCCCCCCAGTGTCACCTAGTATCTGCTGTATAGCAAGACACCACAAAAATACTAGTCAGAGAAGGAAAGAGTTCTTGGGCTATGCTGAATATAAAGCCCTTATTCCACACAATAAGTACACAGCAGAAAATAGGAGTACCTTAGGATTTAAAGCTGCTCAGAAAGAAGATGAAAAATCTCCAGAAAAGGATGTCATAGATGTAGAAATTTCTGAACTAAGTGACACAGATTTTAAAGTAGCCATTCTAAAGGCTCTGAGAGTAATGAAAACATACTGGCAGAACACCATAGCTGAGATGAATGACCTAAGAAAGAAAATCTGTGAACAAAAGGAACAATTTAACAAAGAAATTTCAAACACAAGGAAAAACAAGATGGAAATTTGAGAGATAAATAATACAATAAAAGAGGTGAGAAATGAAATAATTGCCATAGGAATCAGGCCCAACCAGATGGAGGAAAGAGTTGGTGATAACGAAGATCAGAACATGGAAACATCTCAGAAAGAGGAAGAGAGGGAATATAGAACCAAAAGGATTAAAAGAAATCTGCAAGAACTATCTGACTCCATGAGACAAAAAATTAAAATAAAATAAAAAATAAAAAATCATATAAGGTGATGGAAAGAGAAGTCACATTAGGTGGTGAACTTATTATACATCAAGTTGACAATGCACTGTAGAATTGTATGCCTGAAACCTATGTAATCCTTGCTAACAGATGTCACCCCAATAAGTCTAACAATAAAAATGAATTTAAAAAATTCAGAATAATAGAATTAGAAGAAGGAGCAGAGCACTATCTAGAGAACATAAACAAATACTAGACGAGAACTTTCTAAACCTATGGAAAAATCTGGAACACCAGATTCAAGAAGAAAATAGGTCCCCTAGAAACTTGGACCCTAACAGATCTCCAAGACACATGGTATTAAACATGTTAAAAATGAAAAACAAACAGACAATTCTCAAGTTATCCAGGAAAAAAGAACTATAACCTTTAGAGGAAAACCCGTCAGGTTGGCATCAGACTTCCTGCTGTTCCTAGCAGAAATGTTACAAGCCAGGAGGGAGTGGAATCAAATATTCAAAACTTTAAAAGAGAGAAACTTCCAGCAAAGAATACATTATCCAGCAAAATTGTCTTTCAGATATGAAGGAAGAATAAAGACCTTCTCAGACACACAGAAACTGAGGGAATTGGCCAGCACAAGACAGACACTTCAAGAAATATTGAAGGAGGCTCTTTGATCTGTAACAAGAAATCAGGAATAATGGAATAGACTTGAGGCAATAAGAAAGAAGTAAAAATAAAACAAAACAAGAACAAAAAATTAATGGCCACAGGGAATTCTCACATATTGATCATCACTCTAAATGTTAATGGACTGAACTCACCAATAAAAAGACACAGAGTAGCAGATTGGATTAAAAACTAAACCCATCCATATGCTCACACCTGAACCATAAGGACAAACACAGATTCAGAGTGAAAGAATGGTAAATAATACTTCAAGCAAATTGTAACCAGAGTAAAGGAGGAGTTGCCATGCTGATAGCTGTTGAAACAAACTTCAGGTTAAAAAAGATTGCAAGAGACAAAGATGGACATTACAGAATGATAGAAGTCACAACACAACAACAAGATTTGACACTAATTAATATATATACTCCCAACGAGAAAGCACCAAAGTATACAAAGCAACAACTAACAGATCTGAATGGAGAAACTGACAAAAGCACAATCATTGTGCTTAACAGCCACTGACAGATCAGTCAAACAGAAAATAAATGAGGAAGCATTAGCTCTAAATGGCACTTTATAGCAATTGGACATAACTGATATTTACAGGACACTTCATTAAGCAAAAATAGATTACACCTTCTTTTCTACTGCACAAGGAACATTCTCAAAGATAGAACATATGCTGGGACACAAAAGTAGCCTCAGCAAACTCAGGAAGATGAAAATCATACCAAGTGTGTTCTCAGATCACAAAGCTTTGAAATAGGAAATGAACCGTAAAACGACAGCAGAAAAAAAAAACACATATACATGGAGATTAAGCAACATCTTATTAAAAAATGGATGGATAAAAACACAAATAAAAGAAGAGATTAAAATATATAGAAACTAATGACAATGAAAGTTCAACATATCAAAATTATTGGGACACAGCGAAAGCAGTAATAAAAGGGAAATTTATATCATTACAGGCCTATCTTAAGAAACAAGTCTAATCACAAATAAACACCTTAGCATCCCATCTTAAAGTATGAGAAAAAGAAGGGCAGACAAAACCCAAAGTCAGCATAAGGAAAGAAATAATAAAAATTAAAGCAGAGCTAAACCAATTAGAGAACAGAAGGACAATAGAAAAAAATTAATATTACAAAGAGATGGTTCTTTGAGAAAGTCAACAAAATTGACAAACCCCTGGATAGACTAATCAAAGGACAAAAAGAAAGGACTCATATCCAAAATTAGAAATGAAAGGGGAGAAATGACCACTGATACCACAGAAATACAAAGGATTATAGGAAAATTTTATGAAGGGCTTTATGCCATGAAATTTAACAACCTAGAAGAAATGGACAAGTTTCTAGAACCTTACAACCTACCTAGACTGAACCAAGAAGAGCTGGATAATCTTAAAAGACCAATTGATAGCAAATAAATTGAAATCATTATCCAAAATCTCCCTAGAGGCAAAAGCCCTGGACCAGATGGTTTCACCAATGAGTTCTACAAAGCATTCAGAGAAGAATTAACACCCATTCTCCTCAGACTCTTCTAAGAATTTGAAGAGGAAGCAATACTTCCTAACTCATTCTATGAGGCCAATATTACTCTAATACTAAAACCTGGCAAAGACAACACAAAAAAAGATAACTACAGACCAATATCTCTGATGAACACAAATGAAAAAAACCTAAACAAAATTTGAGCAAATAGAATACAACAATGCATCAAATCGATTAGATATTATGATCAAGTGGAATTCATCCTAGGAACACAAGAATGGTCCAACATACAAGAATCAATCAATCTGATATGCCACATAAACAAAATAAAAGATAAAGATCATACAGTCATATCAATTGCTGCAGAAAAAGCAGTCGACAAAAGACAACATTCATTTATGATCAAAACACTAAATAAAATAGGTATAGAAGAAAAGTATCTCAACATAGTAAAAGCCATATATGACAAACCCTCAGCTAACATCATACTGAATGGGGAAAAGCTGAAACCTATTCCCCTAAAATCAGGAACAAGACAGGGATGCCCCCTGTCACCACTGCTATTCAATATAGTACTGAAAGTTCTAGCTCCAGCAATCAGGCAAGAGAAAAGAATAAAAGGTATCCAAATTGGGAAAGAAGTAGTCAAATTTTCACCATTTATAGATGATACTATCTTTTATATAGAAAATTTCAAAGATTCCACCAGGAAACTATTAGAAACAATAAACCAATAGAGTAAAGGTGCAGGATACAAAATCAATGTACAAAAATCAACAGCATTCCTAGGTAAAACAACAAATCTCCAGAAAAGAAAAGAGGGAGTCAATGTCTTTTGGTATCATAACAAAAAATGAAGTACCTGAGAATTAACTTATCAAGGAATGTGACAGACTTATACATGGAAAACTGTAAGACACTTTTGAAAGAAATGGAAGCAGACACAAGGAAATGAAAAAATATTCCCTGTTCATTGATGGGAAGATTTAACCTTTTTAAAATGGTCATTTTTCCCAAAGCAATCTACAGATTTAATGCAATACCTGTCAAAATCCCACAATCACACTTTCACAAAATAGATAAAAGAGTGATCATTTATATGGAACCATAAAAGACCTTGAATTGCCAAAGCAATACCACATAAGAATAAGGCTGGTGGTATTACACTCCCCAACTTCAATTTATATTACAAAACATCAATAATCAATCAGCTTGATATAGGCAGAAAAACTGAAACATAGACCAATGGAACAGAACTGAAAACCCAGAAATAAATCAAACAATTTATGGACAAATAATTTTTGATGAAGGAGCAAAAAATATACAATGGGTGAAAGACAGCCTTTTCAGTAGGTGATGCTGGGAAAGTTGGAAAAACATATGCAAAAGAATGAACCTGAGCTGTGAACTCTCCCCATATAGAAAAATTAACTCAAAATGTATTAAAGACCTTCATATAAGACCAAAAACAATGAATTGTATAGAAGAAAAGGTAGGTACTAAAATTATATACCTAGGGCTCAAGGAAGACTTTATGAACCTGACTTCAAAGGCAAGGAAAGTAAAAGCAAACTATATGAATGGGACTATATCAAACTAAAAAGTTTCTGCACAGCAAAAGAAACCATCAACAAAGCAATGAGACAGCCAACTGAATGGGAGAAAATATTTGCAAACAACACATCAGATAAGGGTCTAATATCTAAAATATATAAAGAACTAATATAACTCAACAACAAAAAACAAACAACCCCATTAAAAACTGGGCAGAAGAACCAAACCGACATTTCTCCCATGAAGAAATACAAATGGCCAGCAGACTTATGAAAAAATGCTCACCCTCATTAGCTGTCAAGGAAATGCAAATCAAAACCACAATGGGATACCACCTCACACCTGTTAGAATGGCTATTATCAACAAGGCGAGGAATAACAAGTGCAGGGGAGGATGTGGAGAGAAAGGAACTCTTGCACACTGCTGGTGGGAGTGCAAACTGGTACAACCACTATGGAAGATGGTGTGGAAGTTTCTCAGAAAATTGGGAATGGAGTTACAATTTGACCCAGCAATCCCCCTTCTGTGAATCTACCCAAAAAACTTGAAAACCTTAATACCCAAAGACTTATGTACCTTAATGGTCATTGCAGCATTGTTGACAGTGGCCAAAACATAGAAACAACAAAAGTGTCCTGAGACAGATGACTGGATAAAGAAGCTGTGGTACATATACACAATGGAATATTACTCAGCTACAAGAAAAGATGAAATACTGCCATTTATGACAAAATGGACGGACCTAGAGTTCATCATGTTAAGCGAAAGAAGCCAGACAGAAAAAGCGAAAAACTGCATGATTTCACTTATATGTGGAATATAAAACTGAAAGTAACAAGGAAAAACCAAACAAACAAAAACCCATGGACATGATTAATAGTTTAATGTTTATTTGGGGACAAGTGGGGAGGGTATGGTCGAAGGGTTAGGGGGTGGGAGAGGTGGAAGGGGGAACTAAATACATGGTAATGGAAAAAGAACTCACAATGGGTTGTGAACTTATTATACAACAAGTTGACAATGTGCTGTAGAATTGTACACCTGAAAACTATGTAATTCTTGCTAACAAATGTCACTCCAATAAGTCTAACAATAAAGAAAAGAAGACCAATACTACTATGACTAATAATGAAAAAGAGTTGTCATTATCATTAGGTGTCATTGGCAGTCATTTTTGTTATATATTAATATACACAGCTTTTAAAGAAATCTAAATCTCTAGGTTCAAAATGATAAAGAGTATAGAGCTTAGATTATTTGGCTTTGCATATCAAGACATCAGTTGCATTTATTTATTTATTTATTTAGTTAGTTAGTTAGTTAGTTTTGGGTACTTCCCTGACCTGGAATCAATCTCATACTGTGGCATTGAGAACGCTGATGCCTAGCCACTATACCACCAAGGAACCCCATTAGTTGAATTTAAACAGACCATACAATTTTAACTTTTGCTATTTTTCCAGGCTACTGACAGCTCAGATTAACTGCCAAATCATCCAACAATCAGAGCCAGATTAAACAATGAAACTGTGATTTTGATTTAACAAAATTCGTCTTACATGCTGTCAAATGCTGATGAACATCATTTGAAGAAACAACCATACAAATAAAGAAAGAGATGAGAAAAGTTGAATACTGACTGGATAATTGATATGAAAGAATCATTGTTAATTTTTAGGTGAGATAATGGTATTGTGTTTATGTCTTTTGAAAGTCATTGTCTTTTAAAGATACAAATGGCTAGGGGAATGAATAGAAGTATAAGTGAAACGAGATTGGCCATGTACTGATAATTGCTGAATCTGAGCAACGCTTATATAGATATTGATTACACTACCTCTTCTACTTTTATATATGTTTGAACTTTTTCATAGTAAACAGTTTAAAAATTTGATCATAACGTTTGCTTGTATTTGTGAGTTTTAAAAATGCCTGGCTTTTATAACCAAAAACAATTCTAACTCTTTACAGTTAGTCTTTTATAAAAGGGTAATGCCAGTAGGACATCGAGTCTGAAATCTCCCACAATGCTTTTTTTTTTTTTTTTTTTTTTTTTTGGTATGTGGGTAGCTCCCTGACCGGGAATCGAACCCAGGCCACAGTGCTGACAGCGCCAATGCCGAAGCCTTAAGCCACTACACCATCAGGGAACTCCCCACAATGCTTTTTTAATTATTATTTCTTTAAATTTATTGGGGTGACATTGATTAGTAAAAATTACATAGGTCCTAGTAGTACAATTCTACATTACATCTTCTATGTATTGTGTGTTCATCATCCAAAATTAGTTCTCTTTCCATCACCATATATCTGTGTCTCTGTCCCTTCTCCCCCACACACCTCCCCGCTTACCCTCAGATGACTATTAATTATTGACTGTGTCCATGAGTTTTGTTTCTTGTTGCTTTCTATTCTATGTTAACAATCAAACTAAATTTTTCCATCTCTTTCCCTTAATTTATCCACTCTCCCATCCCTTCTACCATCTTAAAGAATCCCTCTAACATTCCTTGTAGTACTGGTTTGGTAGTGATGTATTCCTTTAACTTGTCCTTATCTGAGAAGCTCCTTATCTGTCCTTCAAATTTGAATGTTAGACTTGCTGGATACATTGGTTTTGATTGTAGACCCTTGGTTTTCATCACGTTGAATATGTTCTGCCATTCCCTTCTGGCCTGTAAAGTTTCTGGTGAGTAATCAGCTGAGAATCAAATGGGTGTCCCTTTATAAGTTACTACTTGCATTTCTCTTGTTCTTTTTAAATTTTTTTATTTTTCTTTAACTTTTGCCATTTTAATTATGATGTGTTTTGGAGTGTTCTTGTTTGGGATCATCTTGCTTGCAATTCTGTCTGCATCTTGGTATTGTATGTCTATTTTCTTCACCAGGTTAGAAATTTTTTCAGTCATTATTTCTTCAAATAATTTCTTGATCCTTTGCATTTCCTCTGTCCCTTCTGGCATATCTATTATTCTGATATTCTTCTGCTTAAAATTGTCCCAGAGGAATCTCAAACCATCCTCATTTCCTGAATTCTCATATCTATCTATTCTAAATGGATATTTTCTGCTGGTTTTTCCTGCAAATCATTGCTTTGTGCTTCTATTTTATCTTCTTTGGTGACTTTTATTCCATTCTTCATTTTAGTTAATGTAGTCATTATGTCTCTCTGGTTCATTCTTTATTACTTTTTTTTTTAATGTGGGTAGTTCCCTGGTTAGGAATCGAACCCAGGCCACAGCATTGACAGCGCTGAAGCCTTAGCCACTACACCACCAGGGAACTCCCTATCTGGTTCTTTATTATGGTTTGTAAGTGTTTGATGCTTGCTATCTCTCTGTTGAAATTATCATTCAATTCCTTAAGCATTTTTATAATCATTGCTTTGAGCTCTGTTCCTGATGGGTCATCTGTCTCCATCTCTTTAATTCTCTGGTTTCTCATATTTGTAGCTTCTCTGGCCCCTCCCATGTATAATTTTCTTGGTGTTTGCTTCTGACATTGGGTGGGCAGAGGCCTGTCGGTGAGGGGCATTTGTGGCTTGGTTTTCTTCCTGTGGCTCCAGGGGTCATGCAAGAAGTTTGGGTGTGATTGCACCTTTCTTTTCTGGATTTCCCCTATGTGCAGATTCTGCCCTGAGCCTTGGGGTCATTCCTGTAGGCTGATCTTTCAGATCATCCTGGTTGTGGGTTTAGAAATGCACACGAAGCCCCCTCTGTCCTTCCCCTTCCTGTTTAAAGTGTTTGTGCTGCAGCTCCTCACTGCCATGTCACTCCCCCTTCTCTAGGAACCAAAGCAAGGTCCAGCCACTGAGTTTTTTGGACAGGTCTATACACCTGGGGCTAAAGTGAGGTGGTTGTGTTATCTCATGCCCCACCTGTGGGCCTTCGTTCCTCTGTCCTGTGAACTGAGTGAGGTCTGGATTGCTCTCCAACTGCTTTCTTCCTCTTTCCTCCCCCAGTGGTAAAGTTTTAAGCTGGGACTCACATGCATGGCCACATCCTCACTCTTCTCTTTATTTCTCCTTTCTTTAATCCTCTGCTCACCTGCAGGTACCTTAATTCCATGAACGGGTTTCTTAGCTGTGATTGTGCATTGTGTAGAGGATCCTCGGTTGAGGTATAGGTGTTTTATTAATTGTAATCTCCAGAAGAGTTTTTCAGAGGTCTCTCACATGCCGCCATTTTCTTGCATCTTCCCTCAACTATAATGCTTTTTAAGTGCACATGCCACCTCTTAAAACTTTTGTACATTAGCAGCTACTTAGTGCCATGTGTGAATTTCACAATGAACTTATGAGTAAAGAATCCACTAGGGGACCACAAGTAAAAACAAAGGTTATGGGGAAGTTCAATCTGAAAAAAATGTAAGACGTCATTTCATGCCCCTGGTAGGCTGGGAAAATGGCCCATACTGATTAAAAGTCAAGTAGGGATTTTGTTCACACCCACAGATTGCATAATCTGTGAACAGGCAAGTACCCTAGAAGTTTGTAGTGAGAAGGACATACAACATAATGAAAGTTTGAGCATAAACTAATCATAGATTAATATCTCAATTCAACCACTTACTAGTTTTGATCTTACTATGTTAGAGAGCCTCAGTTAACTCATACAATCCCCCATATAATAGGAAACTGTTGGGGATTTAATAAAATATGTGGAGTGTTAGAAAGTGTTAATACAGCAGCTCTAATTCTTTAGTCCTTTTATATCTTCAAGGGAATATGGAACCATGATTGACCATTGACCAACCCCTGGAAATGTGGTTCTCAGAGTGTCTTATGTTAATGGTTGATTATTATGCTTTGTATACCTGGAGCAATGGATCATGCCATATTAACTTACCATGATTGCTTTGCACTAACATCAACATTGATGATATGCATTTGGTTTTATTTTGGGGATCCTGAGTTTTACTTGCCATGGATGATCATGTAGCATGATGTACCTGTGTAACCAGTTCTCAATAAAAGCCTCAGACCCAAGACTCAAACAGGCTGTCCTGGGCAGAGATATTGTGCACATGCCCCTCTAATTTTTGCTAGAGAAAGCGTGTCCTGTGGCCCCAGATGGAAAAGTACTCTAAAGTATGTGCTTGACATTTCTGGATTCCTTCTGATTCATATATTTTTTCTGTTGCTCTCAGTCTGTCTATTTTTGTTCTAATAAAGCTTATCCATGAGTACACACATAAAAGGGGTGTCAAAATATATACATATTAAAAAAACCCATAATATTCAAAATACACTGATAACAAAAGGTGAATACAAATCATGTCTCTTTTGCAGTTACAAGAGGTGCTCAAAGTGGTTACCATTAGTATTTATGTAATATATAGAAAACATTGCTTAAAATGTGTATGCTTTATTTTGGCACCCTTAATGTAACCTGCTGTTGAATCTTGTGAGTCTTCAGTGAATCAGCAAACTTGATTGTGGCCTTTGGACCCACAAAACATGAAGGCACTAGTACAGTGCTTGACAAATAGTACACATTCAAATAAGTTAGCTACTGGCATTTAATTTATTTCTACTAGATGTTATAGGGGACTACCATATTTTACTGTGTATAATGTTCACGTTTATGCACATATTTGTGAGGGGAAATATAAGGATGTGCATTACACATGGGTAATACTAATTTTCAATTATTTTATTTATGTTTATGTGTTAAAAGTGTAACTCTAGAAATAAGTAACAATATTTGTATGCAAAATAATATCCTGAAATATGATAATCAGTTTTTATTATATAAAAATATTTATTTTGTAATTTATTTTGTAATTTTTTTTGTAATTTATTTGTTACATAACATTTATTGTACCGTAATATGCTAAAATAAATGCCAAAATTGCTTTATAAAACAAAAACCAAGTACCTAAATATAAACAAATAAAAATTTAAATTAAAAAATTAAAATGAAATATTTTTTTCCTGAAAGTTTGGACCAAAAACATGGGTGTGCATTGTACTTAGCAATGCCTTATACATGGCAAATTATGGTAACTTCACTATACTATGATATATATAGGCTGGTAATCCAGGACTTTGCCTACTTTCCTCAACCATGACCTAGGAAGAAGGCAAGAAAAAAAATTACATTGGTGGGAAAGTTAGAGGATATAACTTCACAGTTTTCCCCTGTCCTCCCTCCCATGCCAATTTAGAGTGGGGAGGTACCATGTAGGAAAAATAGGTAGATGATCATACCTTCAACTGAGACCCTTGAGTTTGCACAATAGGGCAAACTCATTTTATCATTTTGAAGTGTAACAAAAAGAATGAAAAGCCTTGTGAAAAGTTATGAAGATTAGAACTGTTAGAATGGTATTATAGAGTCCCCAGGTGTGAGTGCTGGATGCTGTAGCCTCACTTTTGATCGCCGTCACAGAAATAGTGCTAGAAATAGGTTATCAGGAATTTCCCTAACTCAGCCAGAACCAAGATTGCACAGTTATTTCCACCAAGCACTGGGTACTATAGAAAGACAATCTTAAACTGTGAAGATTGTATATAAAAATTAAAAAATAAACTTAATTGGGTTGGGACTGTAATTGAAGGCTAATCCAAGGAAATGAGGAGTTCATGTTATTCAATTTGTAATTCTTTTCTAGATTTGTGTATATGTGTATGTTCATGGTTCCTATACAAGTGACCAGATCTAAGTAAGATACAACAAAAGAGCCTCTGCCTCTAAAATGCAAAGCTAAATACATTAAAATGCTTTGTTTTGTCATGCATTTAATACTTTTCAAATAAATTGTCTTCAAGATGGACAAGACTAATCTCCATAGTGATCCCCAAGTGGATTTTCCCTCTATCAGTATCTTAAATAATGATGATAGAATTGTTGGTATATGTTTGCTTCTTCACAGGTGGTTTTTATTTTTATTGAGCCTTTAACTATTTTGGGTGTATATGATGTTGCATATGATGGTTATCTCATCACTGGCATCATCACTTTCACATGTCTTCTTAACATCATCACTCACATTGCTACAGAATGCATTGTCTCTGGAATCTACCTTGGAAAAAGACTTCACATTACATGGAAAAGGTGATTTTTGAGCATTTGTCTTCTTGGGCTCAGCAGTATCATTGGCCAAAAACTCAGAGTAGTTATGCAAACAAAGACTTTTTTCTGGTAACATTGACAAGACTTGACTAATTGAGGTCTAGATAACATGTCATCCATACTTGTACTAACAGACCTTTTTAGATTAGGATGTCTGGGGTCTTGATAAATATCTGTAAAGTGGATGACTTGTGTTGCAAGATTTGATTTTGTGGACAGAATCTCCAAGGTGGCTCAGTTGGCCCGACTGGATATTGAAGATTGGCTGGCCAAAGTGACCAGACTGCCATATTTAAATAAAATGAAGTGACTTGAGTGACTAGATTATGTGAACAAGCTACTTCATGTGACTTATCTAGACTGCATGCTCTATGTGACTTTTCAAGGTGGGATGAACTAAATATTCTTTTGGGATTGACGACATAGATTACTTTTCTTGACTTGATGACTTTCACAAGTTTTCTGTATTAAATGGCATAGATGATGTTTCTGGCCTCGGGTGCCTGACTAAATTTTCTGTGGATGGTAGGGATAACTTTCCTGAACTTGAGGGTTCAGATGACTCATCTATACCTAACATCATGGACTGTTTTCCTGGAATGCATGGACTGGCTCTCTTGGATTCACTGAGTGATAGTTTGATTGCTGTGGATGATGTGGTTGTCTCGGCTGCTAACCCTTCTAAGTTGAACCTGAAAATATAGAAAACTTGAAGTACAACATATTAAAATGAAAGTGTGTTATTGCTACTATCAGAAAACACAGACGGGCTACAGTGACAGTTTAGGCTTTTTTTCTTTTTTTTTTGGCTGTAGTAGGAAAATCGAACACAATAAGAATTGGAGCATGGTGAAAGCCATAGCAGATACAAATTCTTGTTGAATTCATGCCTTTTCTTTTTCTTAAGAGTATTTTACAATTTCAATCACATTAAATAACCATATAGTCTACATATGGAAAAACACAAAGTTGTTTCAAATCTAATGTTCAGAGAATTTCATTTATTGTAGAAATTAAACTTTTTATTAAAAAGTCAAAAGTTGCTACACAGCTAATACACAAATGTCTCAACTTGTCACAAGACAAAATAAACTCTTTAGACAAAAGTAATTATTTTCCTATTATATTTACACCATCAAGTTATCTCTTCATTCACATTTATATTCACAATATTCTTCTAAAACTAAAGGAAGGAAGCATTGGTATATATTAGTCATTAGTCCTTGGATTTGGAAATTTTTAGGAAACCATGATATCAGGGCCAGACTGAACATCTTATATGAACGGCAGGGACTGAGATTATGAGAATAGCAATAGTGAATAATTATTCATGTTAATGCATTTTAAAATGGTAGATTATCCAGAATGTTTTATTATCTTTGGAATGCAGAGATTCAACTTCCTCTCTCTTCCTTTCTTCATTTTCCTTGTCTTATCCAGATAGTCATGCTCTTTTTTCCTAGACTTAATTTATAATGAAATTAATAGCCTGGGGCTCAGCTGAATCCTGAATAGAAGACAACTTTGGCTAAAGTTGATAATATCCTTCAGAATATTTAAGAGCTGATATTATTTAAGTGTAGTTATCCACTCACAAGATGTTGGTGGCACCTTAGAAGTTTAAAGTTAACATTAAATAACCACAACTACAATGAAACCATCACTATATGTACACACACACACCCCTTGCATTCTTAATTCAAAGGTGTAAAACTTACATTTCTGCTTCATAAATCAGACAATTATAATGGAGAAAACAAAAACAGCTAAAGATGACAGCTGTGATGATAACAATAATTACAAAAATGAGTAGATGTCTTCTAAAATTCTCCATTTTGGCCTCCATTAATTCAAGGTGCTTAGGTCCTGTCAAAGAGATTGTATTACCAGAAAATGTATTAGATAACCACGTTTTCTACCATTTTGACTGTGGCATGCCACTATAGATAAAAATCAAATCTCTTCATCAATTTTGTTTTAAGCATAATTGTTCCACTGTCATTTTCTTCCCTCATGTGCCCAGTCAGTCTAGAATACAAAACTGGAAGATATTTCTGGCTAATCAGTATAATTACCTGGGTTAACCCTGCATCATGGCTTTCTAAATTCATTACCAAAGTTTTTGAGTGTGTGTGTGTGTGTGTGTGTGCACGAGCACACACGTGTGTGTGTCTGTGTCTTAAATGTGTGAGTACACTTCAGTGGAGAGGTGTAGTGGGAAAGGAGATGGGTAAAGAAAAAAACACTTCTTGAAATGTACTATTCCAGATTCATTCATATAGTATTATCTAGTTTGGTTGGGGATGGGGAGTTGGCGGATTGGGTGGGGAAAGGGAGAGAAGTGGGACAGTATATCTGTATTCTTTTGCTTCTATGTTGCTTAGATTTTTTTTTTTACACAGAAGAAAAACTCTGAGGTATTGCTTAGAAATTCTTAAATACCAAGTAATGGTAACATCTATGAAACAGCAGATTAATTAAACACAGCTAGCTCTTCTAATTAAGTGCTCATATGCATAATATAGTAGATAATAATTTCCAGGTTCTAAAAGATTAGATTCTTACCTTTAGTAGAAGATTCATCACTTTGGTTTGTATTTAAACAGCTATTTCTCCAAATGGACAAAAGCAGGACAAAAATAAAAAGATGCATGTCCAGGGCTTCATTCACATGTTTCTTCTACCAAGGAAACTGCTCTGTTTATATGGTTCAGCCTGTTGCAAGGGTTTATGACATCATTATAATTGTGTCATAGTCTGACAACATAATCTCACCATGGGGAAGCATGAACTTCTGTGTAAGTCAAGTTAAGTGCATTAGATTTTATTATGAAAAATGGGGTACCACTAAAGAATTTCTGATTAGAGAGTGACATGATAAAATCTGCATTTTAGTAAAACCACTTTGGCTGCTATATAGGGAATAGATTGGACAGGCACACATGGAAGAAAGGAGGCTGTTACAGTGGTCCAGATAGATGATAGACATCGTAGCTTAAAGCAGAGTGGTGGTAGTGAATATAGAGAAAACTAATTGAATTTGAGAAATATTTTGATGGTTGGTTGAACTTGAGGATGGGTGGGCCATGAGGCATGTAGGAGAGAGAGGTACCAAGAATGATTCATTCATTCAACAAGAGGTGTGTTGAGTGTTTATTATGTGACAGGAAGCTTTGCCCTAGGCACTGAGCATTCAAATAGACATAGTTCTTGCCTTTAAGGAGTTTAAAATCTAATGAGATTTCACATAAACAACCAATTACTAGGCAATGTGGGTATGTAATGTCATGCAGGCTGTGATGTCACAGGATACAGTGTCATAGGAGCAAACAAATACAGTATGTATTCAGAGCTAAGACTCCTGTAGGAGAAGATTCTTGAGCTGGAGTGGAATTTTTAATGTGTGTGTGTTTTTTAATGAAAGTAGGAATTATTTGAACCACAAAAGGAAGGAAAGAACATTGCACTGAAGGCAGAGAAATATTTGTAAAGTGTTATTGAGGGAACATCATTTCCATATGGCCAAAATGAATATTGTGGTGGGGAGATAGCTGGAAATAAAACTGGCATGGGTAAGCAGAGTTACTATTATAAAAGGGTTGTGTGTTGAGGACATTTCTTTAAGTCTATTACGTTATCTCTAAAATGAATAGAAAAGAGATGAAAGAATATAACATGTAAGAGTAGCAGTCAGGGTTTCCCTGGTAGTGTAGTGGCTAGGCTTCGGTGCTCTCAACGCCACAACCTGGGTTTGATTCCCAGCCAGGGAATCACCAAAAAAATATTCTTAGGAGTTCCCTGGTAGTGTAGTGCCTAGGCTTCTGTGCTCTCAACTCTGCAGCCTGGGTTCGATTCCCAACCAGGGAACTACCCACATGGAAAAAAAAAAAAAGAGAAAGAGTAGCAGTCATTGAAATCATTCTTTTGGGACCATAGAAATAGATCAAGATAAATTCTTTTTTTTTGAAAATACAACTCACATTTTTCCTGAAACTCCAAGTAATCCTGCTCCCAATAGATTTTAACAGTATAAAGATCTGAAAATGTTATTTTTACACAATGTTGTATATCAATTATATCTCAATAAAGCCAGGAGAAAATCCTAAAACAAGAAAAATAAATGCTATTTTATTTCTTTTTCAATGAAATAATCAGTTTGAATGATGCGTATAAAGTGAAAGACTGTATCTGTCAACTGTTTGTAAAATCAGTTTTTTTTCTACTGATGGACAGTATATTAAAGCCAGTATTTCAGAAATAGCTTCCTAATAAATTTGAACATTAACTTTATATTCACATTGGATGCAGAGACTATATTTTTTTTGCTTTAACATAGATTTATATGATTTTATTTGTAGGTTCAGAAGACTAGCATGTTAGAATTCATTTCACTCAAATTCTGGAGTAGAATTTTAATTAAAATTGTGCATAATAAATGCACTTTAAAATCCCATTTTTTGTTTTGGATGTTGTTTTTGTTTTAATTGTCGATAGAACTAGGCTGTGGCCAAGAGTCATGTGCCTCTGGAACATATTTAAATGTAATTAATATAAGTAATATTTTAGTAATAAATATAAATAATATTTTAATGCAATATTTAAAAAATTAAAGTTAATGCAAAATGCACAATGTACAAAATATCAAATACTTTAAGTAAAGACAGAATCTGACCCTGTACTTGTGCTCTAATCCCAGCTCTGCATCTTTGGCTTGTAGGGCTAGCCTTATTCTAGTCCACTTTAAAAAGCATAAGAATAGGGTCCAAGGATTCATCCCATGCTTCTAAAGAGGGCTATCTTGTTCCCAAGACCCCTAGGAATCTTTCTAAGTCATATGTCCCAGGACTCTACTCCTGGGCTGCTGTTTGATGATTCTGTGTGAAGAATACCTCTTCCTGCTTTCTTTCTCCTTGGCTTTCCAGAGATGAACCCTTGCCACTTTTCTGATATCCCCATTTTTATCTGATTATCTTGCTCCCAAAGTTTGGCCAGCACATTGCCAGTGGAATCAGAAGTACCCAAGCTTGTCCTAGCTCCCACAAGGTAAGATGGAATCCCTCAGGCTTTTTCAAGTGTCTAGACAGAGGAACAACTTCTGTGGGGTTGCCTCCTCATGGCTTTCTACTGCTCTCCTCTGGGCATCAATTGCCAGTGCAATTCCACTGCAAGTCTGATATTTTTATCATTAAATTTTTTAGAATTAAAAACTAATATATGCACCTTATAAAAATTTGAAATCACACAGAGGTATTTCAACTTTCTTTTATGCCTTCAGTTCTTCTGACCCCTTGAAAATTTCTCTAAATATTTCTTTCTGATGGCCTGCCATGATACCTGAAATCTTCATCTTTATGTATAATTGCGTTTTAAAATTGTTTAAGAATTATATTGATCTATTCTCATTATGCAAAAATAAAAAATACAGAAATATACAGAATAAAAACTTCTAGCATCCTTTCTTTCACTACCATACTCCTTTTCCATTATAGAGATAATGACTTAAAGTTTTCATGTGTATCTCTCAGATCATTTTCTACACATTTACATACATATGTTATAAATTATGCTCATGTTCACCAAACACAAATGGAATTATTCTGTAAGTATTGCTTTCCAGACTTTAAGAAAATTACACAACTATGTGTACACCCATGTTAACAGCAGCATTATTTACAATAGCCAAATGGTGGAAACAATTTAAATGTTCATTGAAAGAT
Source organism: Lyroderma lyra (assembly GCA_004026885.1). NCBI lineage: Eukaryota > Metazoa > Chordata > Mammalia > Chiroptera > Megadermatidae > Lyroderma > Lyroderma lyra. Next base: position 101,559 of record PVJL010005147.1, read on the forward strand.
GAATAGGTAGTCAGATGGCAACAAAATGGTGGCATTAGAGGGACCTCTGAAAAACTCCTCTGGAGATTACAACTAATAAAACACCTATACCTCAACCAAGGACCCTTACAACACAATCACAGCTAAGAAACCCACTTATCACCTAGTTGGGCAGAATGTTAAACAAAGGAGAAATAAAAAGAGAAGAGTGTGACGCAGCTGCACGTGGGTCCCCACTTGGAACTCAACCTCTGGGGAAAGAAGGTGGAAGGTGGTGGTCGGAGAGCACTCCAGATCTCACTCGGTCTGTGTAACAGAGGAAAAGAGGCCTACAGGTGGGGTGCAAGATTCTGCAACTACTTCACTTGGGGCCCAGGAGATTCAGACTGGTCTGCAAAACTCAGTGGCCAGACTTCACTCCAGTTCCCAGAGAAGGGAGAGTGACTGGGAGGTGAGGAGCCATAGTGTGAACACTCCAGCTGGGAAAGAGAAGGAGAGAGGGATGCACTTGTGTTTCTTGGCCCACAACCAGGACAATCTGAAAGACTAGCATAGAGGACAGCTGACCCCAAGGCTCAGGGCAGAATCTGTGCATGGGGCAAACTGAGAACAGGAAGGAACAATCACGACCAAACTCCTCGCACAACTCCCAGAGCCACAGGAAAAAAACAAAGCCACAAATACCCCTCCCCCACAGACTTCTGCCTGCCCAGTATCAGCAGTGAACACCAAAGAAACTGCAGTAGCAAGGCTCTAGAGAGGCTGCAAACATGAAAAACCAGAGAGCCAGAGCTCAAATTAAGTAAATGGGGAAAGATGACTGATCAGAAGCAGAGCTCAAAGCAATGATTATAAAAAAAAGCTTAAGGAACTGAATGATAATTTCAACAGAGAGACAGCAATAATCAAGGAAAACTTACAAACCATTATAAAAAATGAGAGAGATATAATTACTACATTAACTGAAATGAAGAACGAAATAAAAGTCACCAAACTAGAGAAAATAGAAAGTCAAAGTAGTGATTTGTAGGAAAAGCTAACAGAAAACACCCAAACAGATCAATTAAAAAATTATTTCCAACAAAAGGAGGGTGAATTGAGATTCCTCTGGGACTATATCAAATGTAAAAAGATCAGAATAATAGGGGTGCCAGAAGGGACAAAGGAAAAGTAAGGGATCAAGAACTTATTTGAAGAAATAATAACTGAAAATTTTCCTAACCCAATGAAGGAAATAGATATACAAGTCTAGGATGCACAGAGAATCCCAAACAGGATGATCCCAAACAAGAACACACAGACAAAGAATGTTAGAGGGATTCTTTAAGATGGGAGGAGAGATGGGAGAGTTGATAAATTAAGGGAAAGAGATGGAGAAATTTAGTTTGATTGTTAACATGGAATCAAAAGCAATGAAGAAACAAAACTCATGGAGATAGTCAATAATTTAGTAGTTACCTGAAGGTAAGGGGTGAGGTGTGCAGGGGAGAAGAGACAGGGACAAATATATGGTGATAGAATGAGAACTAACTGTGGGTGATGAACACATAATACAACACCTAGAAGATGTAATGTAGAATTACACACCTGGGACTTACATATTTTTACTAATCAATGTTACCCCAATCAATTTAATAAAAAAAGCAAGATGAATAGATGAACAAAATGTGGTTTGTATAGACATACAATGGAATATTATTTATTCTTAACAGGGGATTAAATTCTGAGGCATGTTCCAACATGGATGAACCCTGAGGACATTCTGCTGAGAAATAAGCCAGTCATAAAAGGCCAAATACTGTATGATTCTACTTCTGTGACATACCTACATTAGTCAAATTTATAAAGAAAGAAAGTAGAATGCTGGTTACCAGAGCTAGCCAGATGGGAGAATGCAGTTATTGTTTAATAGGTATAAAGGTTTAGTTTGGGATAATAGAAAATTTTTGAAGATGGGTGATGGTGATAGTTGCACAACATTGTGGATTTACTTAATTATATTGAATCATATACTTACTTTGACATTCAATATTATTTTATATTTGTTTCAGGTATACAACATAGTTATTAGACATTTATATAATTTATGAAGTGATGTGCCTGTTTAGTTTACTGCCACCTGACACCATACATAGTCATTACAGTATTATTGGCTATATTCTCTATGCTGTACTGTACATCTCCATGACTATTTTGTAACTACCAATTTATACTTCTTAATCCCGTCACCTTTTTCAATAAGCACCTAATCTCCTCCTCATCTGGCAACCATCAGTTTGTTCTCTGTATCTATGAGTCTGTTTCTTTTTTTTTAAATTCATTTTTATTGTTAGACTTATTGGGGTGACATCTGTTAGCAAGGATTACATAGGTTTCAGGCATACAATTCTACAGTGTATTGTCAACTTGTTGTATAATAAGTTCACCACCTAATGTGACTTCTCTTTCCATCACCTTATATTTAGCTTCGCCCCTCCTCTCCCACCCCCTCCCCTTTCTCCCCTCCCTAACCCACTCGTCCCCAAATAAACATTAAACTATTGATGTGTCCATGGGTTATTTGTTTGTTCATTTCTTTTTTTCTTTGCTTTCAGTTTTATATTCCGCATATGAGTGAAATCATGCAGTTCTTTGTTTTTTCTGTCTGGCTTATTTCACTTAA
>PVJL010005148.1:0-113749 GCA_004026885.1 Lyroderma lyra
TGTGTCCATGAGTTTTGGTTTCTTCATTGCTTTCAATTTTATGTGCCACCTGTGAGTGGAATCATGTAGTTCTTGTTATTTTCTGTCTGCCTTCATGTGTTTATTTACTCCTATCATCTTTGGTGAAGTGTCTATTTAAATCTTTTGCTCAATTTTTAGTTGAATTGTTCATTTATTCAATTGTAAAACTTTTCTATATTTCTTGGATTCAAGTTCTTTATCAGAATGTGTTGTGAAAATATTTTTTTTCTAGTCTGTGACTTAAATTTTCAATTCCTTTACAGTGGTTTTTGAAAAGCAATCTTTTAAATTTTGGTTAAGTTTAGTTTATAAATGTTTTATTTTGTAAGTTGTACTTTTGTGTGTAATATGTACAAAGCTCAAGGACATTAAATTTATTTTCTTATGTTTTATTCTACAAGTTTTCCAACTTTAGTTCTTACATTTAGATTAATGATCAATTTGGGCTTAATATTTATAGATGGAGGGAGGTAAGAGTTGAAGATTTTAAAAATAGACATCCATCCAATTGTTCCAGAAATATTTGTTGAAAAGATTTTTTCTTTCATTGAATTGCCTAGTTGAAAAACTTTATTTCAGGATTGTCTAATCTTTTATTTATTTATGCATCTGTCTCGACATAAATAAGACACTGTTCTGATTATTGTAGCACTGTAGTTAAATCCTGAAGTCAGGTAGTGCAGCTCTACTGAATTTGTTGTTAATTTTCAAATTCTGATGGCTATTCCAGGTCTTTAAATTTCCACATGAATTTTAGCATCAGCTTCTTAATTTCTACAAAAGAGACTGCTGAAATTATAATTAAAATTGCACCAAATATGTGGGTCAATTTGGGGGAAATTCACATCTTAATGAATCCTGAGTCTTCTAGCCTATGAACATGGGATATTGCTCCATATACTTAGGTTTTCTTTAATTTCTCTGCATCCTCTGTCATTGGTCACATATTGGTCACTTGTATATTCTCTCTCTTATACCTGATCGATGTGGCAAGAAGTTTATAAATTTTATTGATTATTTTAATTAACTAGCTTTTAATTTTATTAATTCTCTTCTTTCTATTCCATAAATTTCTGCTATTACCCTATTTTTTCATGGTATTATTCCTTGCTTAGAAATCTACTTTGTCTGGTATGAATATAGCCATTGCAGCTTTGTTTAATTAGTTCTACTATGATGTATCTTTTCCCATCTTTTTAACTTCATTACTTATGTCAAATGAATTTCTTGTAAATGTTATATGATTGTTTTCTATTTTAAAAAATCTAATTGGACATTCTCTGCCTTTTAATTTGTATGTTTAGATTATTTACATTTAATGTGATTATTCGTGTGGTTGGGCTTAAATCTACAACCTTGCTACTTGTTTTCTGTTTGCCTGTCCTTTGTTCCCTTTTTCTTCTTTTGGATTGAGTAGTTTTATGATTATTATTATTGGTTTTTTTGGGTTTTGCTTGTTTTTACTGGTTGCTTTAGATGAACAACATACATTCTTTTCATATCACAGTCCACTTTTCAAGTGATTTATGCAACTTCTTTGCTTCTCTCCCCTTTCTGGCCTTTGTTCTATAGTTATCATGCTTTATTTCTACAGATGTTATAAACTCCCCAATATGTTATTGTCATATTGACTTTAAACAGTCAATTATCTATCAAGAAGACCTAGAAAAATGAGAAAAGTCTTTTGTGTATATTTGTGTATTCACTGTTCCCCATGCTCTTCATTATTTTGTGTCAATCCACTTTGCAATCTGGTTTTAGTTTTCTTCTGTCTGAAGGACCCCCTTTAGAATTCCTTGTACTGCAGGTTGCTGGTATGAATTCTTTCAAGCTTTGTATGTCTGAAAAAGTTCTTATTTTACCTTCATTTTTTTGTAAGGTTTGCTGAGTATAGAATTCTTGATTGAGAGTTCCCTCAAATCCGGTTCTGTATTTTAATGATGTTGCTTCACTGGTTTCTTACAAGAAGTTTGCTGTAGTTCTTACATGGTTTCTCACAAAAAGTTTGCTATACTTCTTATCTTCGTTTCTATGTATTATACATGATGTGTCTTTTTAAAACTAGTTTTAAGATTTTTCTCCTTCTCACCACTTCTAAGAAAATTTTTTATTCTGTGCCTTGGTGTAGTTTTCTTCATGTTTTTTGTGCTTTGGGTTTGTTGAGCTTCTTGGGTTTATAGTTTTGATTAAATTTGGAAAATTTTCCTCCATAAGTATTTTCAGAGATTTTTTTCATCTCTTCTTTCTGGCTAGTACCATAATTGCACATATATTAGGCCAGTTGAGGTTGTCTCACAGCTGAGTGATTCCCTATAAAATTTTTATTCATGGAGGTTCCCTGATGATGTAATGGCTAGGCTTTGGGCTATCACCACTGCAGCCTGGGTTCGATCCCTGCTCAGGGAACCAAACAAAAAATAAAATTTTTTTTATTCAGTCTTTTTTCCTTTATGCCTCATTTTCAGTAGTTTCTGCTGCTGTGTGTTCAAGTTACTGATCTTATTATCTTAGCTTTATATCATGAGAAATTTAATGTATTTTCATCTAATAAATAACATTAAAATTTTAAACTCTGACACATTTAGTCTTTATGATAGGATAGTAATTTCCCATTTACTGTACTTTTATGATACGTTGTATCTTGACTTAAAATACAGTCGGGATTCTTCTTGATTTAATTAAACAAGGTATTTGCATTTGGTCCCTCCCTTTCCATTTTCTCTTTAGTTGAGCTTTGTGAGAAAACAATTCTCTTGTTAGTTTGCCAGATGAACTTTGGAACACGTAGTACTCTGATTGTTGTTTTGTTTGCAGTATGATCAAATGACTTAAAACCAGTTTTTGTGGCAGACGAGACTTTCCTGCACAGGAGAGACTATTCACAGTGCCATGCCTCTCTTCAAGACCTAGAAATTGAGAAAGCCTTGAGTAGACTGCTGAACGTGTATTTTTTCCTTTTGAGCGCAACACTGTCTTGCAGAGGGTTTCTGAGTATCTCTCACCATGTGGAGACAAGCGGTCTTTACTCCAACCACTAAGTGTCACTTCCACACAAAGCTTTTGGCTAGAGTGTAGCTCTCTCCAGACACTTGGTATACTGGGATTAGTCTTAGAACTTATGGGAATGAGCTACATCTGTTAAAGCTGGAAGCTTGTGTGCAAGTAAAACGATTTTTAATCTTTCCTGTGATAGCGCTTTGCTTTGTTTCTCCTTTAGTATTTAGCTAAGTCTTTTCAAGAGTTTTAGCTTTTCTTAGCTGGGACAATGGGATCCAAGGAAAAATTTTTTTTATTAATCTTGGCAGCAACATGAATGGAGAGAAAGCCAAAAGGTAGGTCAATTTCAGGGGCAAAGAAGTTATTTGGTTGATTACTTTCCCCATCTATAACAAATACATCCTTTCAGAGATAACTTTGGAGGATCTGCACTTTGCTGGATGGTGATAGAGGAGTGATTTTCCTGACAAGATTCTTTACTGCTTTCCTTCTTTCCCACCCCCTCACCAACATATATTTTATTTCCTTGTTACAGACCTTTGCTGTCAAATAGCTGTTGGCAAATGACTAAGATACTAACTGAAAGAAAATTTTTTTTTTTTACTTAAAAATGAAAAAGTAACCCTTTGCTGTGATATTTGGATGCATCTGCTGACTGTGGCATTCAAGTTTACTGCACTGTAATTATTGTAAAATTATTATTCAGTGTGAAACTGTTTCAAGGACTTTTCTCCACTTATGAGATTTTAAAATATGTTTTCCTATGGCTTGCACTATCAACAACAAAGATGTTTTGTATGCATATTGTGTAACATTTTGTAGTAAATTTTTATGTCATCAATGCTGTTAGATTCTAATTTATCTATATTTAAATGTAATTGCTATCACTTAGCATGTTTTGAGTATTTTTTGCTAAAATTCAATGTTATGGTAAATTTATTACCATATAACAAACAATAAAAATAGTGTCATTTATATGCAAAGCTCAAAATGTTATTATTAAATGCATAAAATAGTCAAAATATCAACTTTTTATTTTTGGTGGCTGTTGGACACATTTTGAAAAAAAAACTTGAAGTCAGTTAATGCAGTAAAAGGTTTAAATAATCCTTAATGACCAAAGGCTATTCTGTGATTAAAGAAATAAACACTTAATGATGCAATTTCAGGTAGAGGGAGATTTATTGGAAACAGGATCCTGCCAAACCATATTACTGTGCCTATAGATTTTAATGCCAATATACATCTCTCCTAATTTAACCCAATCTGAGTTTTAAATGTACTGTTCAGAATTAAAATTTGAGATGATTACTTTTTGGAATTTTTATCTACATATCCCAAGGTAAATCTATCAACTTAGACTCTGCAAGAAATTATACACTATACACTTATGGTAGCATCTATAAAAAATTTTTTGTTTGTCAATGAGTTACAGCTAAGGTGAATGACCATATATATGAATGTGAGTTGTGTGCTGTCAAGGTTTGTTTGTAATGCTAGACCTGATTTATGAAAGATGCAACTTACACATTTCTAAATCAACATAATAGTTCTTTGTGAATTGTACATTCCTAGAATATTTTAAATAGTTATGATATTTACTTATTTCTCCTTCACCTTATATCAGAAAAGGTTTAGAGGGCCAAAATGAATAGATTTAAAAAGAATCCTTTAGAACATATATATTTGTTTAGCACTATGTGAGATCTCTGTTTTCTAATTTCATTAACATTTGACTTTTAGGTATTCAGAGGATGACTACCTTCAGGTTATCACAAGTATTCAGAGCTGTCCATGGAAACGACAAGTAGAAGAATATGAGAATTTTAGGTAAAATTTTTTCTCATAAATAATATGATATAGAAATGTTCCATAAGGAAATGCTCTGTAGAAAAAAAAATAAGCAACATGTTGCTAAACAGGGAAGTGCAACGGACCAAATGATGATCAGAATGATTTTTCATTCCAAGACCTTCTCATGAGACACGTGGCACTCCATTCCCATCTCTTACATGGAAATTTGTAATTATGTTACTGGAATTACATACAAAAGTCTCAGGTTGAAAAAGTAAGTTCTTGTTATACTTTTTATTATGCTTTAGAGGATATTGCTTCTTTGTGCCCTTTGCATTTGAGGTTTGTTTATTTTGTAAGTAGAATGTAATGACATTAAGGAATGTGCAGAAAACACAGAAGGAAAAAAAAATCATCCATAATCCCATCACTTTAGAGCAAAAACTATGTTCTTTTCTGCATATTCTTTTTGCAGTTTTTCTCATTACCTTTCTAATACTGACTGCATTCAGGAGTGTGAATTGCTCCAGGGCATAACCTGGGGAGGAGCCATCAACCTGACAAGACCACGCTATCAGTTGATTATTATAGAGCTATTCTTTGCTTGGATAACTTGGAGCCTACCCAGGCAGAAATAAGTTACCTGAAAACAATCTGCTTTGTGGGGTACATGGCTATTTATCAGGCACCACTTCCCCTCCCAATACCTGCTTTTATCATGCAGTTGGGCCAGTTGTCTCTGTGCCTACCTGGATCACATCGCTCTGCTTTTCTTTGTTCACATTCTGATTCTTTGCTGTTCATCAATCCAGGTTTTGTCCTGTGCCATTATTTTATTATGTTATAATCCAGAAATATGTTTTCATCTATATTGGTTCATATTTTCAAAGTTTGCTTTAAGTATCAAGTCTTTTCAGAAACCTCATTGAAGAGGTTTTGCTTTCCCCTAAGATTCTCTAAGAGGTATCTGCTGCTTGGCTTTCTGTACTGTGGGGAGGCAGCTCTTCTATTTTGCATGGTGCTGTGGCTCTGTGTGTCCCACCTTCAGTCAGTATATGCAGGAATCATTGGACCATGGCTCCACGTGTCCTGCCTTTAGTCAGTATATCGGGAGTCAATGGACTGTGGCTCTGTGTGTCCCACCTTCAGTCAGTATATGCAGGAATCATTGGACCATGGCTCCACGTGTCCTGCCTTTAGTCAGTGTATCGGGAGTCAATGGACTATGGCTTTGCGTGTCCCACCTTTAGTCAGTATATGTGGGAGTAATTGGGACAATTGCCTCTGAGTTGCTCCCAATGAGGGAGGGGTCCTGGTCCACTCCTACTGGATGAAGGAGTAACTTCCTGATTGGGTAAAAGCTGAAAGTGATTGTCTTCTCTCCATTGGGTAGTCACATGACTGTTGTGACTTCCTGTGGGATACCACTGAACCTCTTTCTTGTCACTTCAAGGTGAGGGATGGAAAAGGGGAGTCTTCTTTATTCATTTCCAGGATATCTTATGTTACACAGTCCGCTATAGATTGAATGTGTCCCCTCAAAAGTCATAAATCAAAAACCTAATCCCCAATGAGAAGGTATTTGGAGATGGAGCCTTTGGGAGGTGAATAGGTCATGAAGTTAGAGTCTTCATGAATGGGGTTAATGCTTTTATAAAAGAGACCCTGAACTGCTCTCTCACACCTTCCAGCAAGAAGATACTGTATGTGCACCAGGAAGTGGGTTCTCACCAGACACCGAATCTGCCAGCACCTTTATCTTAGAACTGTGAAAATAAACTTCTGTTGTTTACAAGCTGGCCATTCATAGTGTTCTGTTATGGCAGGTCTCACGGACTGACACAGTCCTCCTTGAGACTAGGTTTGAAGGATCTTACTGACAGGGAGGCCAGACAGAATGTCGTAGAGGCAACTGTAACCTAAATGGTCACAGGGTCAATGAGTGACAGAAGAATCTTGTTTCGAGCAACCCTTTTATATGTGCAGAAGAGAAAAAGAAAGGGAAAAGGAAAATATTGAGGTATTGAGCTATCACGGATCAATCCAAGATAATTAGCTGAAAAGACTAAATGAATAATGACACCTATAATCAAAGTAGGGACAAAGGAGCTCTACTTCTGGCTCTAATGCTGATTCAGGTCAAGTCTCTGAGCACAATACAAACAAAACAAAATGCACTCCACACCTGTTTGAGAGCATTGGCGAGTTACCAAGGCAGGGAGAGATTACAGGACTAAGACCCAGAAGAAAGGGAAGCTGAGAGAATAAGCCAGCCAGTTGGAGCGGCTTTTCCCACAGGGAACTGGCCACCTGTAAAAACAAGAGTGTAGCTGAGAGGCAGAGAGGTTGAACAGAGCTTCCAGCCATCCCTAGGAAAGCCTCATTCTCTCAGAGACTAAAGCCCACATTTGAATCCTTTCCATCCTCAGTTGCATTTATATCTGCCCTTTGCCTAGATGCCTGATAGAAACCAAAGCCCATCCCCTCTGGGAGAAGGCAACTTCATTCAGAGCCTTAGTGTACTTCTGCAACTTTTCACATGCAATGTCTGGCTCAATAAAAAAAAAAAAAAGAATCATCTTGAAAGGCTTTCTATTTATTTCCGTTTTTACCTTTCTTTAAAAATAAAAACAAAGAGTGTCTTCAAATCTAAAGCTACATGAGAGTCAGGGTAGCAAATTGTAATGGATAGAAGCTGTGTCGATGGATGGTGTGCAGACAGAATGACCATCTTTCCTTTTGTACCATCACAGTATAGAAAGTGCCTCCCTCAGTAGCCATGATGACAGCCCAATGGCCTTTCTGTCCCTTCAGGGCCAATTGAACTAAACATCTGTGACTATAACAATTATTGCTTATTATCATTCAAGAGAATGGTCATGGTGATACTTATTTACTTAAATTTTTATTTTATTGTAATGTTCTTTTTATGAGCATATTAGTATACTGAATTATGTAAGGCCTCAACAAAAGTCTGTGCAATTATATCATAATAAACCACCCACTTTCCTAAATTTTTACTGATACAGCTAGCCAAATCTGGGAGTTTCTGGCTTATTTCTAAAGCTGGTGTTACAGAAATGTCCCCTAATGTTATAGATGTCAAGTAGTTAAATAGTTTTCCATCTTACTTATGCACATCATTTTATACCAAATTGAAGAAAAGTGAAATGTGACCCTTAAAAAGATGGTAATATTCTTTTAACAGGAATTTTAAAAGTTATATTACATACTAAAGAATATGAGCAAGTGAATATTTTCTAAATCCAACTGCAATCTAATTGCTGAAATTCCCAACAGCTGATACCTAGGGGCCATTTGAAAATTATGGGACTTTTGTGGTCACATAATCTAAAAATGAGAGCTTTTAACAGTTATTTTTCTGAAATAAATGTCATTTGCTAGCAGAAAAGATAAATTTTATTTATCAACAAATATTTGTTTAGAATTTACTTGGTCAAGCACAAGAAACTTCTTCAGCCTGGTACAGTATGGAGCAAAAAATAGGACTTTAATGAATACATATTCAATAAATGGATGTATGAAAATAAACAAGAAAAATGCAAGGTTTTCCTGCTAACCTCAAAGAAATTGTATTCAGTGTGGAGAGACAAAAAATAAAATTATGAATACGAGGTCTGACAACTAAGTTCATGAACTCATCCTAGAAAAAGTGCTACATACCTCACTGCTGAATATCACTCTGGTCACCTTTGAAGTGCTCCCCTTGGGAAGCTCTGCATGGACACCAGAGCCTTGTCCACCCGTCAGAGCAATTTTGGAACACTTTCTGAAATGGCCTTCAGAGCTATTGTCATGTGGCCCTTGATGTACTGAATGCCATCAAAATGTCCTCCTTTCAATATTTCCTTTATCTTTGGGTAAAGAAAATAATCACTGGAGGCCAGATCAGGTGAGTAAGGAGGGTGCTCCAATACAGTTATTTGTGCACTGGCTACAAACTCCCTCACAGACAGTGCCGTGTGAGCTGGTGCATTGTCAATATGCAAGAGCCGTGAGTTGTTGGAGAAAAGTTTGGGTCATTTTCAGCTAACTTTTTCACACAGCCTTTTCAGCACTTCCAAATAGTAAACTTGATTAACTGTTTGTCCAGTTGGTACAAATTCATAATGAACAATCCCTCTGATATCAAAAAAGCTTAGCAGCATCATTGTGACTCTTCATTTGAACTGATGAAACTTTTTTGTTCATGGAGAATTGGCTGACTTACATTGTGCACTTTGACACTTTGTTTTAGGGTTGTGTTGGTACACCCATGTTTCATCACCAATGATAACATGATCCAAAACATAGTTTTGCCTCTCTGGAAGATCTTGGCAGACTTGGACTTGCCTGTGCTTTTGTTCATTAGCGAGCTCCTTCAGGACCACGTTTGCACACACCTTTCTCATGCCAAGATTTTCAGTTAAGATTTTCCTAACTGTTTCCTTATTGGTATTTGTTTGGTCTGCCGTGCTTCTCACAGTCAGCCGATGATTTCGACAATTCAATGAATTTTTGCAATGTTTTGTCAGTTCTGCCCAATACTATCCAACCTGACCTCAGTTCATCAGTGACACTTTCTCTCTTCTCAGAAAAATACTTAATCCATTTGTACACTGCTATTCTCTCCATGGCATTATCCCCATAATCTTGGACTAACATGTCCCTGATTTCACTTCCACTCTTGCCAAGTTTCACAAGAAATTTAATGTTTGTTCATTGCTCTAATTCAAGCTCCAACCTTCTCATGACAGTACACAAAAACATGCAACAACAATAATGAAAACCACTCAGCAAGACACTGCCACATGTTGATACTAACACAGCTATGAGATACAGATATACAAGGTTATGACACCTTTCCAAGTTGTTTGTACAGTGCTGCGAACACAAGCACACAGTGGCTAGTTTGCAAACTTAATTGTCAGACCTTGTATTTATGCTTTAGTATCAAAATGAGTGATTTATATATATTGTGATGTATCAATAGATGCTTACTGTAGGATATAACTTCTTGAACCATTTTGTGGAAAGAGGAAGACCTTGAGCTATAACTCTGAAGACAGATATAGGGAAGGAGAGACCAATACAAGAACGATGAGACCAGGAATAAACATGAGTAAGTTTCAGGACCAGTGTCACTGAAGTAGTGAACTTGTACTAGAGAGTGCTTGGGATTAAGGGCATACTTGCAGGTCAATAAGGGTGTCCCTGATGATGCACAGGGCTCTGGTTATCAGAATAAAGTCTACAGGCTCTCTGTAGATAACCCAGAACCCAACAGAGATATTTGTATCAAGGAAATCACATGATGAATTTATTATTTTAAAGAAATAATAATATGCAAAACATTATGCAAATTGGAGTCTTAGAAGGGAATGAATAGACTAAAGGAAATCAGAGCAGTCAGGAGCTGGTTATAAAAAGGTGACTGTAGAATGATGACGATGTATTCTAAAACAACAATGGTGGCTATAAAACTATCAAAGAAGGGACACTTGATTGTGAGTTCCTTGGAGGCATGGTGTATTTTATTTATCTTTGTATCTCCAGTGCCCATCATATGGATGGTACCCAATGAATAGTTGTAGTATACACGGTTGTTTATTGAGTCCTAGCTTTCTAATTAAAGGAGAAGAAAAGGTCAAATGAGAAATGTTGGGTCTGGTTGATTGGGGTAGTAATGGTGCTACTGACAAGTAGAAAGCTTTCAGAGAGAAATTGCTTTTGAGAAGAGGAATGCATTCTAGACAGGCTGTATTTGAGCTGCCCTCGGGACAACCAGATGTAGAAGCCATTTCCTTGGTCTAGGATAAATATAAATGTTAAGAGACAATGGACTTTTTGGAAAAAGAGAGGCAATTGCTGTTAACATTATTGTATGCAAGAAATATGGCCCTTTAAAAGCCTATCTTCTAAGTCATCTGTTTTTCTCCACTTAACAGTGTTTGTCCTCTGCTTATAGATTGTTAAGCTTTTATTCACTCAACACTTAACTGTGAGTCTGTGAACTTGTAGCTGGGGTTTGTGCCCATAACTTCTCACAGCCTTTCCCTGAAAACAGCTGAAGGCCATGTCAATGGTTCCATGAAGCCCTTGAAATTGTATGTGAAATTGTATTATATATGCTTCTTGGGAAAATCCCTAACTTCCACCCGATTTTCAATGAGTTCCGGCTACATGAATGGACTAAAATATTTCTAAAAACTTTTTTTGAGCCAGAAGCTCTAGTTACTTTGGGGTTTTATTGCTTGTTTCACCTTCCCTCTAAGCATGGTTATCATAAACTTAAGTTTGGCCCTCCCTCACATTTATCTCTCCCTATCATCTGGACATTCTAAGTTTCAGTTATGAATTGATGTTTTTGTGAGATGTCAGTTGTACCTAGTTAATGAGGGATTTGAGTAAGAGTTAAAGATGTCCTACTCCCCTCTTTTTTCCCCTTGGCATCTAATTTCATTTATATATAGCTGTATAAGATTAAGAATGTCTAACCATTTGCCCTCTGCTTTTAAAATCATTAACAGATTCTATTACAGTTTTTCCCTTATACATAAGCTGATACACATATAATAATTTTTGAAAAGTTTATCTGGATTTCAGTGTAAGAAATGTTTTTACAGGGTGGTTATATATTTAACTTTATAAGAAACTGCCCAATTATTTTCCAAAAGAGCTGTGCCATTTTGCACTCCTAGAAACAATGTACTAGAATTCTCATTGCCCTATATCTTCACCAATACTTGGTGTTGTCAGACCTTTTAATTTTAGCCTGATTGATATCTCATGGTATAATTTACAGATCCTGGATAACTGATAACATTTAGCATCTTTATATGTGTTTATTGGCCATTCATATTTCCTTCTGTTGTGCTGTATCTCTTCAAGTAGTTTACCCATATTTTATTGAGTTTTGTGTTTTTATTATTGATTTGTAGCTCTTATATTTTTTACCCTTTGACCCCCTTCAGTTAATGAAATTACTGCTCTTCACATTTTCTCCCTCTCATTTTTAGAAACTGATGAATAATCATTTGCTTGAACTTAAGATATTTGAGAGTAACATAGAGATGCTTAAATTTAAATGAAATATAATGTCAAATGCCCTTTATTCATATTCCCTCCGTTCCTCTACTTCACCTTGAAAGCTTCTTGTGATGCTCTAAAAATTTCTGGTCAGCGGGTTATCTCCCAGCAGAAGATCTTTGAACTTCAATAATTAGTCTTAGATGCCCTAGGTAACTTACATGATAATTACTGCATTAGCCTTTGTGAATTTTTTCTAACTTTAAAGAAATGTATTCATATGTGTAATGAACTAATAGGTACACAGCGACAGTGCTTACGTTTCATTTTACTTCCACTTTTTTTCTCAGAAGTACTCATACTATTGTTTTTCAGTTGCTTGTGGACCTTCTAATACCATTTGATTTCTTTAGATGTGAATTTGAATCCCAAATAACTGAGTATCATCATTCACATATTTACTGAAAACTTAATGGCAGAAAACAATGCTGTTAATTAAATGCACCCATTTGTTTTAAGACTCATGTGTCTTAAATGCACCTTTCAAATTATTTGTGAGACAGATATTTTGTATCTGATTACTTTGTTACAGACAACTATTACATGGCAGCAATTTTATTAAATCTCAAATCATCTCCTCAGGTTTGATAAGGTGAAAATTTCTTAAAAGATATTCTTTTGCTTTTTGTGTGTTGGATAAAACAGATCCCAGTGCTATGTTAATAGATTGACTGATATTTCTAAAATAACAGCCAATGGGTTGCTTTCATTTCTATTTGTGCTCCTTGGAAAAAATACAGTGTTAAACAAAATATACTTACATACTGTATTACATATGTTAATTTGTTATGACATGTCATTGACATGATTAAAACAATGCCATGTAATAATTTAGCTTTGTGAAAGGATATAAATTCTGCAGATAAATAGATAAATATGTTACTATTTTTTGAGAAATCATAGAACTGAGCAACCAAACTTTGTTTAACCAACAATGTTTTCACCTATTTTCTGAAATATTTCTCCAAAAGCAAGAGTTACGGTTTGATTTGGGTTAGCATTTTCTGAGATTACACTCTATTTTTTTTTTTAATTCAGTCAACACTAACTGAACATTGTTATGTCCCAGGCATTTTATTCCATAGCCCAGATTTCTTGGACAGAAGCAAAACTCATCTGTTTAGTGGGTTGTTTTGATATTTTGAAGGCTCTGTTTATTTTTCTGAACCTCTGTTCCCCTCCTCCTCATAGCCTTTAAATGTTGGTTGTTTATGATTCATACAGGGTGACTATGATAATGGCTCAAAGCAATACTTTTTTTTTAATTTAGGAAGATGTGTGCACTTTATGATAGGTGTTTTGGGTCAGTTGTCAGATTGAAAAAGCTTCTTTTCCTCATTTCCTTTGCATCAAGACCATTTTTCACTGTTAATATCCTGTCATATCTCCTATTTGTCATGCCATACAGCATGCCTGTGCATTTAGGGAAGCAACAATAACCACACCATGTCATTACGCCCGCCATATTTAATAATGGAAACTGGCTCTTGTACATTTGGGCACGGGTTCCTCTCTGAGCCTTCCGAAACAGAAACTTTGCTGTAAAGAAAGCATTAAACCCACATGAGATTCATTGATCTAAATTTTATTTCAAAACTTAACTCCCAAGTTATACTCAATAGTAACTATATTGCTTTATGCTCTCATGTCAGATAAGCCTCCTTTTAGACTGCTGTACCCTTCAAATTCTCTGTTCTTTATTGTATTGCTTGCTATAAATGCAATGTACATTCCAGTGTTTAAACACTGGTACAGTGTCTCAGCATATATTTTTTCAGTGTTTCAACATTGCTGTTTCATTTCTGAGTTTACATCTCAATTACTTCCTTGTCCTTTGCTTTGATAATCATGTTCTTTAATGTTTCATTTTACCCTGGTTAAGTTCTTTATTATACTCCAGTGCATGAGCTGATCTTTTATAAACTTAAAAATATCAATGCACACATTAGTTAATAAGGGAAAACCTCAGTCATCCGAGTTGCTGGCTAAATTCAGCCTTTATTCATTCCTTCCTTAGCTGGAAACTTGTGTTTCTTTCCCATTGAACACTGGATCATATGCTCTCTTGGACTTTTCTATGGCTGCCAATTTATGAAGCAGAACTTTGAGTGGGTTGAGATATAGTAGCATGAGCCTTCAGCAAAATTACAAAGCATGTAAATGTTCATTCATTTATTTTATATTTCACATATATTTCAAGATGTAGTGACCGTTACTCAGTGTCACTTTTCTGATCATCTCACAAATTATCCCAGCTCCTTCGCCTCCCTCTTTCTTCTCAGTGCAGTGCCTCAAGGGTCCAGGGACACCAAATGATGTCAAGTTTCCATGTTCCCAAATGTTTTCTCCCTCATCCTTTCTCAAAACTCCAATTTCTCTATGCCAGACCTCCACAGACATGTGACGTACTAATTCACATTAAGGTGTGCGTGATTAATGGCTTTTCTGAATGCTGTGCCTTCCATTCTACAGCTAACTGGATCCATTAAGGACACTCACTGGTATTTGACTTTCAAAATTAAGCAACAATGAGCTGATGCTTTGAAAAAAATCAATAAAATTGACCAATCCCTGGCTAAGGTAACCAAGGGATGAAAAGAAAGGACACAAATTAGAAACAAAGGGGAGAATTATGACTGATACCACAGAAATACAAAGGATTGTAAGAAAATATTATGAAGGGCTTTATGCCACTAAATTTAACAACCTAGAAAATATGTACAAGTTTCTAGAAACATATAGTCTACCTAGACTGAACCAAGAAAAACTGGATAATCTAAACAGACAAATCAATAATAAAGAAATTGAAACAATAACCAAAACCTCCCCAAAGGCAAAAGCCCCAGACTAGACAGTCTCAGCAATGAGTTTTACCAATCATTCAAAGAAAAATTAATGCCTATCCTCCTCAGACTCTTCCAAAATATTGAAGATGAGGCAGTATGTCCCAACTCATTTTACAAAGCCAACATTGCCCTAATACCAAAGCCTGGTAAGGACAACTCATATTCTAAATGTATAGCCATCACACCATCCTAATTGTGTGAGAGCCAGGAATTTCAAGATAAAATTTCTCTGTGTGATTAGGGTCATGAATTAATCAGGGATAATAATCAATGCCCCATCCTACCTTTCACTGTGATGCCAGCCTGATACTCACACACACTATTAACAGGTCCCTTCTAGGTTGCTGGAGTTTCTCCAACGTTCTGGGTAACTAATTCAATCTTGTACATGGCTCTATTTTAATTTAGACACAGGCATGTTGATAAAAAGAAGTAGTGTCTATTCAAAGCCCCTCATTCTGTTTATTGTTGGGGCTGAAACAATGTTCGCTTGCCTTTGGAATCCCTGTAAATCACCGAAATCCTTAGATCATTGTATTCTTAATAACAAATTATTTCTGTAGTTTGAAACATACATTCATTGTGAGCCAACTGAATCTCAAAATCTCAGTATTTTAGCATGCCATCTTTTGTTTTTCATTTTGCTTCTTGCACAATAAGTCTTTTTCTCTTGCACTACACAGCCATCCCCTGGAAGGAATTGTCTGTACTTGTTCTGTCTTCAACCCACACCTTTTAACTACAACATTTCATCTACGGCCAGCAGTGAGCCCACATTGCTAAATCCAAAAGACATTGTCCATTCCCATTTTGCTCAACCTCTCACCTCTTACCAGTATTTTGAAATTATAGACCATTCCTCATTCCTTGAAAAATTCTCATACTTGGTTTCTGTGTCACTCCATCTATCCTTTTAGGTCCTTCCTCCTCATCCCCATATCAAGTCCTCTTTGTTGTTCAGCGTTCCTCTCTAGAACGTGGGAATCTCTGCTGGCACATTTCATGACTGACTATGGTGGCTGGAATTTGCTTCCTCATTACCCCCCTTTTGGACCTGCACCCTGGTCATCATGCACCATACTGGTATCATTCTCATCCATTCTCTACACAACAGCTGGGTGGATTTTTATTTTTTAACAAAAATTGGACTACAGTTTGTGGTCACAACTTGCTCTCACATCTGCAACCTTGGCCCCAGCCAATTTGGAATCTTTTTTTTTTTTTTTTTTTGCATTGCATTCAAAACCAAATCTAAACTCCCTCAAGGCCCTGTGTTGCCTGTCCATGACCTACTTCCCTGGCTTCCCATCACCACACTCCTTCCGGCTGTTTTTGCTCTGACTGTGTTGGTTTCCTACTTTATCAAAAGTACTCTACTTGCTTTAGCCACAGAGCCTTGACAACACTGTCCCTCTGCCTCCTTCTCCCCCAGTTAATGTGTACTAACCTTTCAGTTCCCAAATCAGTCACCCCTTCTTCAGGGAGGCCTTTTCAGAACAACCTGATCATGTCATTGCTGCCGTCCTGTAATGAGGTTCCCCTTCCCAGAACTGATCACAAGTATGAATTTCCATTGCGTGTTGGATTAATTTATAAACCTGGATAATCTGTGAACCACGTACTTATAGAGTGCAAAATAATGAGGGGAAATTATTTTCAGCAGGAGGAAGCGAGAATCTTTCTAGATGGTTCTAAAAATGGGTCAAGGCTCAATAGAGGAATAAGGGGTTGGAAAGGGTAGTCAGGTTTCTGGGCTCAGGAGCATAGGTTTGGTTTCAGGGTGGCTCCAAGTAGCTTATTATTGACCTTTCTTGTTTGTTTTTGGTAATCTGATTTTATTTTAAACTTGGCCTCCCCCATGAGTGGCTGAGTTTCCCCAGAACACCTTAAAGGCGTTGTTTTACCTTTGACAGGAGGCATTCAGGCAGTTGGTTATCATCATCATCATTATTATTAGGCTAAGTTACTTTTCCCATCCAATCTCTGTAAGTAAAATGGAGATGCTACCTTCCTTGGTGAGTTTTTGTGAATATTCAATATGTAAAATGTCCAGTGCAAAGTCTGTTGTATGTTAGAGTCTCAATAAACTATTGGTATTATTATATTCAGTTTAATATCATTTCCCTAACTTACAATTAATATTTCACTAAAAATGGTTTAAATGCTGGCATCTGTAATAACTATCCCAAGTCCCAAGTAGCAGTGAAGCTCTAATCAGTTCAGCTCCAGCCCTCTGTCTGAAGAGGTGCAGAAACACGTCTAAGCCCCAGTTTGGCTCTTGTGGAATATTTCATGTGGTTTATCCCGCTTCATAAAGACCAGCACTTCCTATTCAGTTTGTTCTCTTTGGACTTTCTTTAAGCTTTTCCTAATGGGAAATAGGTCACAGAGAACAGAAAATATTAAGCTTCAACTTTCTAAGTTACAATCATCCTGTGTATTATCTGCAGTGGGAAAGGATTTACCTTTAATCTGAGCAATCTGTGGCTTGTCCCACCCTTCCAAGACGGCTGGTTCAATTGGGTTTGGCAACATGCTCTGAAGTCCAATGAGGAATGACTCAGCGTTGTTGGAATATTAATCAGCCCGATTATAGGCAGGGCAAAGAGTAACCTGCCCTGCCTTTTCTCCGGATTATTCAACTCTCAGTTGGGACTAACTATGGATGGGCAGCCCAGGATAGGACTGGGTCATTCTTACCTCTTGGGTGAGGCCTGAGGGCAGAGATGAAAAGTCACGATGTGGGAGGCAGCCGGAGGCCAACGGCAGGAAAATAATTGCATGGTTCCTAGAGGCCAGGAAGAAATGGAAGCTCAGTTTGGGGCTAAAGCCAAAAGGCAGAAGAAGATGAATACCATGGTGAGTGGTGAAAGCTGTCCTAGAAAAGTGCCTGGCATGCACCCTGGCCTGCAGTAGCTTTCTAGGAGCACTTAGGGCCTGTCTGTGCCTATGAACCAGGCTCGTTCAATGACCAGGAGCAGAACTGGCCACCTACCTGCCTTTCCATCAGTGTAGCACAGAGACCCATCCGTAGCCCAGAAGGAGCCCTTTGCATAGATATGCATTGCTTTTCACTGAAAAACACATTTAGGATTTGGTTGGGTAAGTTAAAGATCATGAAATAATGAGACCTTTTATAAAAGAGGGCAGTATAATCACAGAATACATTGGAAACATTTTCTTTAGCAAATGCTTCACCGAGTAGCATGTTGGTGCAATTACACATAAGATTGATTCAACATTATAATGATAAAACTCTGTTTTTGTAGAGTTCCAAGTGTTAATTCAGGATCTTAAATGTGTTGCCAATGTGTGAAAGAAAATATAGCTTCTTACATCTCCCTTTGCCTCCCCTTCAAAAAATATCTAACTAGAGAGAAGTATAAAATCTGTCAGTAAAGCTTGACATAAATGATTTCTTTACACTCTCTTCACACATTAAGCAATAACGCCAGTGACCTGGATTTTTATTTTTTGTCTGCAAAGTAAAATATATTCAGAAATCTTAGCATTCATTTTAACAGTTGATTTTGTATTTTTAGAACTTGTGTTTTCCACACATGCATAATTCACAATTGACTTTAAGCTAACAATTTAAAAAGGCAGGGCCCAATCGTGTGACTGGAACACTAGGAGGGACCTTGAGAGGTCAGTCTGGTCATAGCTTTGTGCTTATTCAGAATGGCATCGGAAGCCAGCCAGATGGGTTGAACAGCTCTCCTATTGTTATAGCAAAGACTTCACAACCCTGCTTTTTTGCAATCTGACTTCTAGATTAGTTGTGCCAGTTCTGCTGCTACAATGCGATCCCATTTTCCCTTTATGAGTCTTAGTATGAATTAAAACAATAACATGTCACCATTTCATTATGGAAAGGCCATTTCCCTCCCTGTGTCAGAGCACAGGGGCCTACATCAGAAACCTGTGTGTTATTACACTTGACCCCTTCTCCTTCAGTGCCCATTTCCAGGCAGTCACCAAACCTTAGCAGGTTCCCATCTAAACATCTTTCAAATCTATCTAGTCTTTTCTGTTCCCAACCACTGCCGCAGTCTGGGTTACTATGTAGGTTAATTGTATGTGTTCTCTTGGCGAGGCTTGAGTATCCAATTGCTCAATGAAATGCTGATTGATGTGAAGGTAGGTTGTAGATGTGGTTAGCATCTACAATTAGTTGCCTTTGTAAAAGAGATTGTCCTTGATCATGTAGGGGAGCCTCATGCAATCAGCTGATATCCTTAAGAGCGAAAACTGAGGTTTCCCAGAAGAGAAGATTCTTCAAGACTATAGCATCAACTTTTGTCTTGGTTGCCAGCCTACCTGTCCTACAGATTTTAGATTTGCCAGCCCCCACAATTATATGGGCCAATTGCTTAAAATAAATCTATTCATATTGATAGATGATAGATGGATAGATAGATAAATGATAGATAAATAGGTAATGGGTGGATGGATGGATAGATAGATAGATAGATAGATAGATATAAGTAGATAGACTACTAGTTCTCTTTCTCTGGAGAGCCCTAACTGATATAACTGTGCTAATTATCTCTTAACTGTTATCTAGTTATCTCTAAACTGGTGCTCTGAATTAAGGTGTCTGCCTCTCCTAATGTATGTAAGCTGCCAGAGGGCTATACTTTATTCAAATTTATATTTAACAGTTTGTGAGTTGTAATTCTCATGGCCTTGAACCATGACCATCACCTGGTAGGGGCTTAGCAAATCTGTTCTGAATTGTCTGCATTGGTCCTAGTTCTGTATCTTGAAGTCACACAAGTTAAATCTGATCTTCTCTAAGTCTGTACAGTATTTGAAGACAGCTATTGAATCCTCCTAAATCTGTTTTCTGGTCTGGACATTATTAGTTCTTTATCGGTCATGAATTTCAATACCAGAGCTATACTGGTACCAATCAGTACCCCCACTAATTGGTACCAGTATAGGTCTTTCCTCCTGACAGGCTCATCTGATATCACCTAAATCAGTGTGTTTAAGATTTGAGGTATGATTCACCTTGAAAGACAAAGTCCTCTCTAGCTGTGAACTTGTGACACCAAACAAGTTACATACTTCTAAAATACTATACAATGGTGGGACAGGCATAGGATAGACATTCCCATTCCTAAAGGGAGAAATAGGGAAGAAGGAAGGGGTGACAGGTCCCAAATAAGCCCAACATCTACCAAGACAAAATCTCTGAAATCTCAAGGCTCAAGGTAACACTCTGGCTCAATGCTGTGTCCTTTATGCCCACTGTGGGGACAGTCCCACCTTCTGGACCCACTGTCCTAGTGGTTATGCCCCTGAAGCTCTTTCGGGCACCCTCACCTCATGGCTTTGGGTGGCTCTGCTTTATGGGTCTGGGCAGATGCCATCTGGTGTGTTGAAAGCAGGTCTCCCCTTTTGAAACTGAGGAGACAGCTCTGATGACCTCTGAGTCACCTTTGGGGTCATTTTTCCCTGTCTTGAAGACCAGTGCATGTTTATAGCCAAATAGCAATAAGATTCCATCACTGTAAGATCCAGGGAGTCCAGCTGCCTTCCTTTATTCCTTCTCATCTCCTTCCTCATCAGTTCAAATGGGCGTTTTTTTCTGCAGGGGTGGCTGGTTAAATCTGCAGATCAAACCCCTGCTAATCCCCTTACCAAAGGAAACTTGGCTACACCTTCTCTCCTGAGCACACTGTCTCGTTTTGTGCCAGGTGGATAGACTGAGAATTTCCAAATCTTTAAACTCTGCTTTTCATTTTGTTAATGGTTTTGTCTTCAAGTCTTGTCTCTCTCCTTGCATTTTACTGTAAGCAGTCAGAAGGAACCAGGCAGCTCCTTCGACGTTTTGTTTAGCAATCTCCTCAATTAAGTATTCAGTTTCATTGCTCACAAGTTCTACCTTCCACAAAACACTAGAATTCTAACACAATTCAGACAAGTTCTTTGCCACTATATAACAAAGAATACCTTTTGTTTATTCTTCCATAACATGTTCCTCTCATCCATCTGAGATCTCTTCAAATGGGCCTTTACTGTTCATGTATCTACCAATATTCTGCTCGGGATTATTTAGGTTTTCTCTGAGAAGATGGGAGCTTTGTCTACAGCTCTCCTCTTTTCTTTCTGGGCTCTCACCAGAATCACCTTTAAAAGTCTGTTCACGGCAACCCAGGCCTTTTCTAGCATGCACTTGAAACTCTTACAATCTCTACCCATTACCCAGTTCCACCTTTTAGGTTTTTGTTACAGCAGCACCCCCACTGATTGGTACCAATATCTGTTATTTAGGGCTCCATAGGGAAACAGAACCAATAGGCTATGGATCTGTATATAGGAAGAGATTTATTATGAGGGATTGGTTCATGAAATGATGGAGGCTTAGAGGTCCCATAACCTGCTGCCTTACGAGCTGGAGACCCAGGGAAGCTGGTGGTGTAAGCGCCAGTCCGAGTTAAAGGCCCAAGAACTGGAAGGCCAAGGGTGTACTCCCTGGTCTGAGTCTGAAGACCTGAGACCAAGGAGCAGTGATGTCCAAGGACAGGAGACAATGGATGTCCCAGCTCAAGCAGAGAGCAGATTTGCCCTCTCCACCTTTTGTTCCATTCAGGGCTTCTGCAGATTGCATGATGTCCCCTGCATTGGTGAGGGCCTTCGTCTTTACTCAGTCCCCTGACTCAAATGCTAATCTCACCCTCACAGACACAATAGGAAATGTTTTACCAGCTGTCTGGGCATGGTCTTGGCCTAGTCAAGCTGACACATAGCATTAATCCCCGCATCTAGTTAATACCAACAGCGCCCTTCATTTCCTAATGCCTCCTCTTGTCCTGCAAGAAGAGGGTACCTGGCCATGGCCATTACTGTGAATGTATCTGCTTCACTTTAGAGTCACCAAGGAGAGGAATTGACTGTTTTTAGGAATGATGGGAAATGGAATGACAGAGACAAAATTCTGTATGATTTTCTTTGTTATAAGCAGCTCAGCTTTATGCTAACACTGGTTTTTACAGGGGTCTCTACCACAGGAAGGAGCTAGGAAGTGGCAAAGAGCAGAGATGCATATAATTCTGCCACTGCATAGAAAGATGTAAAAAGTCCCATGAAATACCCAAGGTGGGTTTCAGAAATGACATTTTGGATAATTATTCTGACATGTTTCCTGGGAGGCTATGGTGGGTAATTAGATGTTTAACATGGATTTTTAATAGTGATTTCTATGACTATGCAAGGGGAATGCCTAAACTGCCCCTGGCACATCCATACAGTAGAATACTACTCCAGCAATAAAAAGGAACAAATTATTACACACAGCAACATGCAGGAATTGCAAAAACATTTATGCTGAGTAAAAGAAGTCTTACACAAAAGCATGCGCACTATGGGATTCTGTTTATATAGATTCCAAAACAGGCAAAGCTCATTTTGGTAAAAAAAAAAAAAAAAAAGAAGAAGTCACCAAAGTGGTTGAGTCAAGTTGGAAAGGGCTGAAGATAGACTGGGAAGGGTTGAGGAAATTATTGGGGGGTTAGTAATATTCTTCATCTTGATGGGTGATTGGCTAATGTGGCTGTATGCATTTCTCAAAATTCATAAAATGCACTTATGATTTTATTGTACATAAATTGTACCCCAAATATAAATAAAGTAATGATACACATGCTGAAGTGTTTAGGGGTGAAGTGGACTGATACTTGCAATTTACTTTGAATTGCCATAACTACAACAATGGATTGATGGATAAATACACAAGAAAACAAATAGAGTAAAAAGTTAATGGTAGGGTGGAGACAGGGGTTATTCAAGTGCTCATTGTCCAGTTCTTTTGACTTTGCTGTAGGTTTGAAAATTTTATAATATGATGTTTAAAATGTATTTTCAGAAAAAGGAAAATCTATTAATATTAAAGAACCAAAAGGGTGCTCTGGTTAGTGTTTTTTGGTGATGTAATATTCCTTTAAGCACTGACTATCTTTAGAAAAATTAAATTACTTGTCAAGGGTAAATGAGAACTTATTCCATGGCCTTTTCTCAAAATGCTGCATAAAAGAGGTGTTTAAAATTATAAACACAAAGGGATTTTTGAGCTTTCAATGTGTCACATGAATTCTTATGAAATAAATTTATAATTAAAAACTACTTAGTACCATATTTTTGACTACACATCATTTCATTTTTAGTTTTTTTTTTCTTTTGTCAGTCTTTGTGAGCTATCTTTTAGAAATTGTAGGTCCTGAAATACCAAAGGGGATAATAAGCAGGTGATAGAATTCAGTTAAGAAAAATGTGCTATTTTAATGAGAAACGTTATCTGATAAGTATTGTTGAAAATCTTGATTTTAAGGCACAGATGGTCTGAGGGCACTGATTTTTCATACCCCACAAGGAATTCAGGAAGCCTGGATTACCATTCAAAATGACTGTGAAAGATTAGAACATTGTATTTTTTTCTTCCAAGGGACAAAATTCCGTTGGAACCTGTGCAGAAGTAGATCCTTTAGGTCCAAAACCCATAGAAAAATGTGTAAGGGAAAAGGTCCAGTTATAAATCTAAGGTGTCAGCACTGCTCAGTTTCACTCCCCCTATAATCCATGTCCTTGGACTATGATTGGATCCAGTTTGATATATATTTTAAAGTAATATGGAGAAATAGGTAAAGGTTTGTGACGAAACCAGATGACTAAAATAATGAAGAACCAGTCCTCTGAGGACAACCTGAGAGAAAAGAAAATTCTCTAACGCTCTTCAAGTTTAGAAAGGTTCGAGTTTTGCTTGCTTGCCATTTTCAATTACGTGAAGTGTTTTTATGCGGAGATTCCCTGAAAAACTAACAGGGGAAAATGGATTTAAGTTAAGTGCCAGTTTGGTTGTGCAAATGGAAGAATCTCTTGACTTCAAGGTTGATTCATCTCTGGAATAATTATCAAGAGATGCTATGGGATCTACTTCCATGGAGAATGATGTAAACAAAATGTAAAGCCTGCGTGATTCTGTATTCACCCGCCAGATGGTGGGGGCAAGCTCACATGAGTTTGATCTTCCTGCAAGATCTTCCTGGGTCGGCATTCTAGGGATAGTGTTCTACTCCACAGGAATAGTTTTGAAAGGTATCTTGATAGTGAGTTATGTTTTTCCAGGCTGTCCATAGAAATGGCAACTTTAATTTTGCCTCACTGAAGAATTCACTGTATTAATGTTCATCATTGTGACTATAATACAAGGAAGGACAATTATTATAATTTCATGAACTCATCCTAGAAAAAGCGTGCACACCTCATTGCTGACTATCACTACAGTCACCTTCCAAGTACTCCCCTTGGGAAGCTGTGCACCGACGCCAGTGCCTAGTCCACCTTTCAAAGCAATTTTGGAACTCTTTTTCTGGAATGGTCATCAGAGCTGTCATTACGCCCAAAATCTGACAATTAAGTTCTCGAACTTTGTACAGTACAGTTGGTAGTACTGTACCAACAACGTGGTAAGTGCATGCCAACGTAAGTGCATGGTGGCAAGTTCGCGAACTTGTCAGATTTTGGGGATGATGACAGCTCTGATGGCCATTCCAGAAAAAGAGATCCAAAACTGCTTTGAAGGGTGGACTAGGCGCTGGAGTTGGTGCACAGCTTCCCAAGGGGAGTGCTTCAAAGGTGACTGTAGTGATATTCAGCAATAAGTTATGCATTGTATACTTAAAATTTGCTAAGAGGCTAGATCTTCAGTATTCATACACAAAAAAGAAAAAAATGATAACTATGTGAGGTGATGGATATATTAATTAGCTTGAATGTGGTGATTATTTCACAATGCATATGCATATCAAAACATTAAGTTGTATACTTTAAATACAAACAACTTGTATTTGTGAATTATACTTTATTAAGTTCAAAAAAACCACTGTATTTAAAGAGTCTTCTTTTCATTGGACTTGTCTCATAATAAACGATAGTATATTGCTTTGGTGACTATTTGCAACACTGTTCTTAATTTGGTTTCTGTACTTTATAATTCTTATAAAATAATTATAATGTATTCTTTCATTTTTCTCTTTAATGTTATAACATTGTCATTAGAAGGAAGTTTTTATATTTAAACCGCTATGTTAACGAATTATTTTCTCTTGCTCCCTACCTGAGTGTAATTATGTTTAACATTCTTTGCTATTTTATCCAGTCAAGATACTATTTCACCACCCAGGGCCAGTTAGAATGAAATGAGATAAAAATGCCATTTTTTTTAGAGGTGAAACAAAGAGATAGTTTATTGAAGAGAAAGTACACTCCAAAGAGGTAGGACTGGGCTCGCGCGAGAAGAGTGGCTCCAGAGCAAAAAAAAAAATGCCATTTTTGTGAATGATTTCTCTTCTTTTGAAAGTCAACATGGCAAAAATCCTCTTTTGCATTTCCCATTGTTGTCTTTAGTTTTGGTTTTCTTAATCTTATTCCTGGGCTCATTTGTATTCTTTATTTTTTTGCAGAGCAAAACTTGCTTCCTGTTGTGATGCTGTTCAAAACTTCATTGTTTCTCAAAATAACACTCCAGTTGGGACTAACATGAGTTACGAGGTGGAAAGTAAAAACGGAATCCTAATTAGAGAGAACATTTTTAATATGTTTCCAGTGGTGAGTAAAGATTTGTTGTAGTTTATTTATGTCACCCTTCCAGGTGAATCGTTTCTCACTTTAAGTTACAACTTACAATAACAGCGAAGTTAATTCACTTACTGTACTCTGCTGTATCAGGTACGTAGAGGTCCATTTTGAAAGGGCAATGTTGAATGCAGGGTGTCTCTGCAAGGGGTGGTATTTATATCTCCAATGATAAGCTCTCCCAACTCTTGAGTCTTCATGACTCATCCTTGAACGCAATGAGGGCTTTCTGCAGAGTAATTCCTGGGCCTTTGGAGTAAGATGCTTCCAGCTGTCAGTTTGGGTGACTGAATCAGTTCTGCCACAAAGAACTATAGGTTCAGGTGGCTAATCTTTAGGAAGTCAATATGTAAGAATTTGCGGTCAATGAACATAACCCACATAAGATGGATTTTTGTCTCTTGTGTTTACTGATGTATCGCAAGCTCCTAGAATATTCCCCAGTACATGTGTGCACTCCTCATGTATTTGCAAATAAACTAATGAATAATGATACAGTATCGTTCCCAGAAAAAACCTGTCCCTTAATATAAATCTAAAAATGGGGGAAATTTTTGTCATGAAGAACATCCCATTAGTTAAAAACATACATTCTCAGGAATCTTTTCATAATTTGATTTAAAGTAATTAGGCCAAGCCAATATGGTAAAAAAAAATGGGGTCACTTTATTATATGCAGTTTACCGACTATAGAATATGAAATTCCTACAATTAATTTTTTTGGACCTTGGACTTCTTTCTACTAATTAACGATTTGCCATGTAAATTGTTTGAAATCTTAAAAAAATATATTTCAATTCAAAAGAAGAATTATTTGCTGGGAATGAATTAAAAATAAATAGAAAACAATAGAAAATATATTGCACATTTTCTGGAAGATAAGGGGAGGAACAAAACAACTCATAAAGATTCTAACAATGCCCTCATTGTTCATTGAAATTACCAATAATTGAAAAATTAATAACTAAAGAATATTTATATTCCTAACCAGGGGAGGCCGTGAAGAGTTGCACAATGAGCAACTTTTTCACCCATGCAATTTTTGCTAGTGTTTTCCTGGCTTTAGTCTGACCAGAACAGAGGAGCAGCAGGTATTATTTTAGTATATTCTTCTAATTAGCCTGTGGAAAAGAATAACGTAACGTGATCTTGACAATTCTGTACATAGTCAACAACAACATTCATTTTCCAAATTTATGCTGATTTTTAAAAATTGGCAGGGGGCGGGATTCTGAAGTCAGTGCAGTAACAGTTACAAAGCTCGGTAACTTGCCCGTCCATGCCTGCGGCCTCGCTTCCGGTACGCCCACCCACCTCAGTTCTGCTTTGCCACATTCAGCTCTGGAGAACGGTGGGGCCCACAGCAAGAGCTCTCAATAGATGCTTTTGATGACATGTGGTGAAGTCACTTTCTCCAAAATTTTTGCCAAGTCACTTGCAAAGGAAAACAAACTGGTTTCCAATCAGAGTGAGCGATGTGCAGACACTTGAGTCAGGCACATTTGCATTTGCTTCAGGAGGTTTATTTTAGGGAACGTTGAATTTTGCAATGTGGTTAAACTCTTTCTGAATGTCAAGGACCCAAAGCATCTGGGTGTTTCCCCCAGTTGACCAAAAAGCCAGAGGAAAACATATATTAATTTGACTGCTTAATTGGAGATAGGCTTCCCTTAGTAATCTTCTCTAGTGTAGCATAAAGAGCATATTTGCATTCTACCCTCACTATAAAATTAAGAATTTATTGTGGTACCACTTAGTAAACGCTGTCTGGGACACTTGAGCTGGAAGTTTAGTGGCTTGTAATTCCCTGAGGTACCTCAGAACCATTCATTTAAGAGCCAGGCAATCTGCTAAGCATTGCGGATATAAAGAGAAATAAGGCACCTACTTAAGTTAATGTTTTATCCACTGAATGTGAGGAGTCGTGTGATGTGTGGTGGTTAAGAGCATGGGCTCAGTAGCAGAGGCATGGGTTTGAATCTTAGCTCTGCCGCCTGCCACCCGTTAACTCATGCCTCCATTTTCCCATCTGTAAAATGCTTATAAGGTTGTTGTGTGGATTCAATGCCTTCATAAGTTACGCACTTGGTTGCCTCTTGCATAAACAAGCACTACATGACTTTTAATTTTTAAACACAAACCTAGAAGTGCTGAAACAGAGTTCTTTCTGCTTATTGGGTATCTCCCAGACATAACATTAGGAGCATGTGGGTGCTGCTGGGCTGCTCAGAACCCTAGGGTGTCACTAGAGGATCTGATAAAATGGTTTTCAGGAGTTGGGTGCTCTAATTTACAGTGTTTGCGGGTTTTACTGCTAAATACCCCTCCACTATGGCTCATTTTAATTCATCAATAGTTTAATGACCCATTCACAAAATTCTTGCATATTTTACCAGTTGACTCTCACAAGCTCCTACATGTGAGCTTCAGGCCAACCCTGGGGAAAGCACCAGGGCGGGCGGGCCACTGGCCAGTGAGCACTGGCTTTTAAAAACCACTGCGTTGGGAGTTCCCTGATGTTGCAGTGGCTAAGGCTTCAGCGCTGTCAGCCTGGGTTCGATTCTCAGCCAGGGAGCTACCCACACCAAAAAGCAAAAAAAAAAAAAAAAAAAAAAAATCACTGCGTACATTGCACTATGCTAGGTCTGCAGTGAAAGATGAGGAACAATTACAAGTAATAAACATGCAAAACAGGTGAATCAGGATGCTGTCACTGTGGAATAGGAGTTGGCACCCTTGCTGCTGGTCAAGGCTACATCATTACTTCAGGGAAAGTAACCAGCAAAGGAAAAGTTATGCTTCAGAATGGGGAGGATATGGTGGGACGTCTTTTGGGGTGGGCAAGTTGGATCCTTGGAAAAAAATTTAAAAGGAGCAGGCCTGGGAAATTTACTTAAAATACGTCAGCATAGAGAGAGCAGGCCTTCTGTCTGGTCATTTGTGGAGACAGCAGGCATCCACCTCGTATCATCACTGAGCCCGAAGGTCTTACTATGTAAGAAGTGTGGGAAACTTTTGTTAAATGAGCTATGACTTTTATGCCCAAGAATGGAGGATTTAACACTAATTTCCAACTGCTTTATTTTCTCTTTTTTTTGATGAGAATGTTCCCATTGGTTAGTAAGGCATAGTGTGCCTCATGTTATTTACTGAACTACGTGATGTAAACTACGTTATGTTACATTATATGCAAATGTATTGCATTTTATATTATTACAGTATATTGTATGTGATATATGGTATATTTCTCTCCAGTTAAATGAAACCAATTTCCAGGGTGTTTTTTTTTAAATTATAAGTCGTAAGTTGATCCACACGCTGCAGGGTTGCTATTTCTCTTTCTTGTTCTCTTTCTTCCCTTAGCATGTGTAAAAATTAAGCTCCTTGAATTAAGCTGGTGGTATTTATGGTTCTAAAACTGCAGATATCTCATGGTAATTTGTTTTTCACTTTCTCCTGCCAGTCACAGCCTTTGGTGGGGCACCCTTACAATCAGTGCGCGGTGGTTGGAAATGGGGGAATCCTGAATAAGTCTCTCTGTGGAGCTGAAATAGATCAATCCGACTTCGTATTTAGGTAAGAGCTGTCAAGCGGGTTTCTTTGAACCAAAAATTAGTTGGCTGTTATAAAGGGGTGGTGTAAATTTTGCCCTTTGAGCTATGTTGTGTAAGTCTACAGATGATCTTGGTAGGCTTTTCTGAAGTGTTAAATGGGCCATGAGTTCCTCTGAATGTTGGGATCAGAAGAGTTACAAACGTGCTGGGATCACTGACTTCTCCGAAGCTCTGGATGGCATCATGGTGGAAGCGGGGCTGCACTGAGGGGCTTGGCAGAGCCTTCCTTCAGTGTATGAAGGACTCTAGGGAGCAACATCCCCCAGGTTCCCTTGACCTTGAAAACCTTTCGTTGGTTCTAAGACCATTTCAAGGAGGTTTGGTTTTCAGATTGTACTTGGAAAAATGCTGACCTAGGCATTTTACAACCATGCGACATCACTGTTTATTTAGTGATCTGGCTTCAAATTTAAAAAAAAAAAAAAAACAAAAATGTGCAGCTTCTAAATTATGGTCTTTTAAATGTTTCCATCTGCCTTGCACAAATAGGAACAAAAGTGGTTTCCGTGTGTGCCCGCATTTGTATGCCATGTTACAGGGCACCAGTACTTTCAGAATGTGAAGGAAAAGTGATTCATCCCTGGCAGGATGGCTTTCAGTTGAAATGCACCTCTTTAAAAAGTGAGTCGAAATCTTTCTTCCTATTTCAGGAGCACTGATGTCATACATCAAAGGAGGCCCTTTGACCCTTATCAATTTAATACTGCCCGTTCTAGGGCATGAAAAAGAAACACGATTTGGACTCGGTGGCTTCCCCCTCACTTTAATCTCATTTTAGAATTTTGAGGCTGAAGGTAATATGAGACCAACAGACCCCACAGCCCAACAATTATTGAATGTGCTCCTCATGATGAGTGTTAAAATGGCCAGCACCTGACTGATGCAGCCATTTGGTTAAAGGACTCAATATGCAAAAGCCACAGTGAAGATAAATAATTCTTGTTACAGACTGTTTACAAACTTAAAGTTCCCAAAACTTCTGTGGTAGCATGCCTAAACATCCATTTTACATTATGCAAACATAGGAAATACAACAAGTTTAGTTTAAAAAATGTTTTCAATCTCAACAGCTTCTTAATGACCCTAAAATAAGTGCATATATGTATCAGGATGCCACATTTGCTATGCCAGGTATTTTTCTGCCCATGACATTTCCTTTGAACTTCACCTTCCAAACTAAAGGGCAAAATGAGGCCTAGAGGTGGTGGGTGTCATTAAATTTTATATAATTTTTAAGCCTGTACTTATTTTGGCTGTACATTTTCATATTTTACAAAGCAATCTGGAAAGTGCTTATTATTACTGTTTTTTTATTTCAAAAGATTGAGAGCCATTAGTTGAGTATAAGGAATGAAACTAGGCTATGAGTAGCTTTGATACACTACCGTACATTTACAATACCCGGTATTTCCTCTGGAAGTCTTCTTTAATACTGCTGTATGTTGGGAATCACCTTGGATTCTTCAAAAGGCCATAGGGCTCTTCTAGAAAGGACATTTGGTATAGGAAGCCCACTCATGAGATCATGTCTGGCTTGTTGTCTATGATTAGTATTTATTTTCCCCAAGGTACTGTATTTTATTATTTTTGAATATATATATAAAGGTGGGAAGTGCATGCTTTCTTTGTTTGTGTAGTTCACAGAGCATGGAGTAGAATATTACAACCTCAGTCATGCTTCAAAACACACCAACTTTAAGCAGCCTTCCTTAAGGAAATACTCAGAGATGCTTCCTTTGTGTCAGTAGTGTTCAGGAAAGGGTCTGGTTGAAATTATGTGAACGACACTTATGGAGTCATAACCACCTTTCCTTTTTTTGTGACAGGAATATAATTAGTCAAAATTACAATTCTTAATTTGTTTTCTAATTTAAAAACAAATTAGTACTCAAAAGAGGATGAAAACATCAATATGAAAATATCATTATAAGAACATTAGGGTTTTATTTATTAATAACATAATTTGGTGAAAAAACATATCCGTATGGGAATCAGGAGATTTTGATTTTTTTATATAGTCTTTGCTTCTGGCAGACTATGAATTTAGTCTCAATGCTTCCATGTTTTAAAATCTATAAATTGGTGATCATATCACTGTGGGAATATAATCAATATAAAAATAATAATTTTAGAGGATTGTGAACTCTTCAAAAGCTATGCAAAGTATAATTTGTCATTGGTACTTTTGTTACTTGCAAGTCTTAATCAATAGTGAAAGCAGTTATCAAATTTGTATATTTTGTGCAACATCGCACTAAGATCTCAGTACTTGGTAGTTTTAAATGGAAATCAGATGAATTCTGAGAATTTCTTAACGGCAATAATTTTATCCAATAAAATGACAGTGATTATATGTATTTGTATGCGTGTGTATGTATGTATCCCCACTCTTCTATTCAAGTTGCATTTTGAAAATAGTTTCCCTTCCAAATTTCAGGTGTAACCTTCCCCCAACTACAGGAAATATTAGTGAAGATGTCGGCAGTAAAACCAATCTTGTGACCATAAATCCCAGTATCATAAGACTAAAGTAAGTACCTCCAACTTACGTAACTTTTCAAAGACCTTTGTTGATTCTTTAACGTGTTTCTTAGTCTGAGCACTAGTCTTGTTGCCAACACTGACTTGCAATGTATCTGGAATGGCTTTTGGGGGAAAATACATAAGAAGACATTGGTAGTTTTTGACTGTCGATCAAGGCTGTTGCTCATAAGAGATCATAAGCTGATGGGAGCTCAATGTTGCTCATCAAATGAAAATTTACTATCTCTTCATATTTTTTGAACAAAAGTAAAGTTACTTCTTTTCAAAAATTTTTTTTTCAGAATTTGAGTGTTACTCTTTTATCTTGGTAGCACTTTCTTGATAAAACTTAGCCTATTTGGAAATTTCAGAGGGGCAAGACTTAGGAGAACCTGACAAAATTTGGTTTTTCACTTTGGATAGTATATTACTAAAGGATAATTCCCATGTTTCTTTTTTGGTCATGTAATTTCTACATGGCCAAAATGTTGGTTGGTTAATAAAATTCCATGCATAGTTTTATTCCATTGTTTTATCAAAAGTGACTGATAATTGTTATTAATAGAATCCACCCTGAGAAATAGTTCTAGTATCTCTTAAGAGAATATAAAATATTGTATCTGTCTCCCAAAAACTTACTTTCAAAACACACACAATTGTGCTTACAAGTATATTTACTAAGGTGTTGTTTATATCAAACTTATAGAGCTATCATACTACATGGAGGAAATTTAAAATAAAGTGTATGCATGTATGCTTATATCTATAGGCATGTAGATATTTTAGGTTTTCTAAAGTAATTTTTATTTTATAATCACATGTGTATAAAATGTGCACAAAGCACAAGTGTACAGCTCAATGAATATTTTTATTTTTTTTTTTTATTTTTTTACTTTATTGGAGGGGGGGGCGCGGTTCCCTGGCTGGGAATTGAATCCGGGCTATGGCATTGAGAGCACCAAAGCCTAGCCACTATACCACCAGGGAACCCTCTCAATGAATATTTTTA
The DNA here is from genome assembly GCA_004026885.1 of Lyroderma lyra. Lineage (NCBI taxonomy): Eukaryota > Metazoa > Chordata > Mammalia > Chiroptera > Megadermatidae > Lyroderma > Lyroderma lyra. Next base: position 32,532 of record PVJL010005148.1, read on the forward strand.
AATGTATAGATATTTTAACAGTGCTATGTTTGAGAAAACATTTCATCATTATAAATTTAGAAGGTATTTCAGCATCAACAAGCAACCTTAGAAAAAATTACTGAGTTTGAATATGAAGAAGTATAAGAAATGTGTGTCCATTAATGGGTGTAGCCCAGTAAGAAAGCAGAAATGGAATCCTAGGAAAACCAAAACAGAGAGGTGAAGGCCTAGCCTGTATATTTACAAGATGCTTATATGCATGCATTTTCTCTTGAGTTTATGATTTGTCTCTTTTATATAAAGTGATATGCATGATTCAGTATTTTCAGCCAGTGGTAGCATTTACTCTCTTGTTATCAAAAAATGCTACTTTGATTATTATTGTTATTATTATGACTTTTTAAAAATTTGACAGATACGGGAACTTAAAGGAAAAGAAAGCAATATTTCTGGAGGACATTGCAACCTATGGAGATGCATTCCTTCTCCTGCCGGCATTTTCCTTCAGGGCCAACACCGGGGCCTCTTTTAAAGTGTACAACACCCTGAAAGAGTCCAATGCAAGACAAAAGGTTATCTATTTCCACCCCAAGTACCTGAGAAATCTTGCTCTTTTCTGGAGAACTAAGGGTGTGACAGAGTATCGCCTGTCTTCCGGCTTGATGATCACGAGTGTGGCCATGGAGCTGTGTGAGAATGTGAAGCTGTATGGCTTTTGGCCCTTCTCGAAAACCGTACAGGACATGCCTGTCAGTCACCACTACTACGACAACAATTTACCGAAACGCGGTTTCCATGAGATGCCCAAAGAATATAGCCAGATTCTCCAACTTCATGTGAAAGGAATCCTCAAATTACAGTTTAGCAAATGTGAAATAGCCTGAGTGACTTAAGTGTCTTAAGATGGGAATAGTTTTAACGTAATGCTGTAGGTGAGTAATAGTGTTTCTGAACACAGAAAGAGGCGGTATGATAGGAGAAGCCCAGAAACTTGGTTTGATCACAGTTCCTCATTAATAGGCCGACCAGACATATTGATTCAAACAGGACAGGAAGCAACAGTACTGTCCCATTTCAAACAGTACATATGGTCAGCCTACTGGCACCTTGAATTAAGCCCAGTGAGACTAAGCTGCCCATACGAACCGTTGGAAATGGGACAATGCCGTTGTTTTCTGTCCCCTTCAAAACGGTATGTCTGGTCAGCCTACGCCATTAAGTATGCAACCTCAGCAACTCATTCAGTCATTCTGATCTTCAGTTTCCTTTCCTATAAAATGGGGACCAAGATATCTTAACTCATATTAGGAAAATATGATTATCAATGAAAGCTATTGGCCAAATAGTGGCATGAGTCAGGGATTCAAAGAGTATTTCCTTGTTTATATTTAAAACATTTCCACCCTCACCGGACTGATAATAAAAGGCATGCTGTCTTGGAAACCCTTTCTGTAGAAGAGAGGATTCTTTCTCTGGCAGGCCTCTGTACAAGGTCTGACAGTTAAGTTTGCGAACTTGACTCTGGGAACTTACGTTGGCAGCACTGTACAAACAACTCAGTAAGGTGTTATAACCTTGGTGTATCTGTGTCTCACAGCTGTGTTCATGTCAACATGTAGCGGTGTCTTGCTGAGTGGTGTTCATTATTGTTGTGTGGTTTTTGTGTTTTTGTCTGAACTTGAATTAGAGCAATGGAAAGACATTAAATTTCTTGTGAAACTTGACAAGAGTGGAAGTGAAATCAGGGACATGTTAGTTTAAGTTTATGGGGATAATGTCATGAAGAAAATGGCAGTGTACAAATGGATTAAATATTTTTCTGAAGGGAGAGAAAGTGTCACTGATGAAAAGAGGTCAGGATGGCCAGTAATGAGTAGAACTGATGAAAACATTGCAAAATTCATCAAATGGTGCATCAGAATCGTGGGCTGACTGTAAGAACCATAGCAGACAAGTAAACATTGACAGAGAAACTGTTAGGAAAATCTAACTGAAAATCCTGACATTAGAAAGATGTATGCAAAAATGGTCCTGAAGGAGCGCACCAATGAGCAAAAGCAAAGGAGAGTTGAAGTTTGCCGACCTTTTGGAGAGGCAAGGTGATGTTTCAGACCATGTTATCATTAGTGATGAAACATGGATATGCCAATACAACCTGAAACAAAGCATCAAAGTGCACAATGGAAGTCAGCCAATTCTCCATGACTAAAAAATTTCCATCAGTTCAAATGAAGAGTCACAATGATGTTGCTACCTTTTTTGATATCAGAAGGATTGTTCATTATGAATTTGTACCAACTGGACAAACAGTCAACCAAGTTTACTATTTGGAAGTAAAATAGTAAAAGGCTGTATGGGAAAGTTAGATGAAAATAACCTGAACTTTTCACCAACAACTCATGGCTCTTTCATCACGACAATGCACCAGCTCACATGGCACTGTCTGTGAGGGAGTTGTTAGCCAGTATACAAATAACTGTATTGGAATAACTCTCCTACTTACCTGATCTTACTCCCAGTGACTTTTTTCTTTATGCGAAGACAGAAGAAATATTGAAAAGAAGACATTTTGATGACATTCAAGACATCAGGAGTCATTCAACAGCTCTGATGGCCATTCCAGAAAAAATGTTCCAAAATTGCTTTGAAGGGTGGACTAGGTGCTGGCATTGGTACATAACTTCCCAAGGGGAATATTTTGACCATAGTGATATTTAGCAATGAGGTATATAGTACTTTTTCTAGGATGAGTTTGCAAAATTAATTGTCAGAACTTCTGTGATCAGTAATATCCTTCTCATCTTTCCTCCTATCTTCTGGAGTACATATAAAAATTATGTAATTAAACAAGAAAAGCTTCATTACAGGAATGATGTCATTCTCTATGTAGGGTAATGTGCCTGATTACATTCACTTGTCAGTAGCTGCAGTGACTTGTGTTGGTTGGATTTTAGGCCAAGTTTTTTCCTTTTTTATTTACATTTTAAAATCACTCTTTGTATTAACTTCCTGCCTCCCCCTTAAGCCTTTTCTTCTCCCACTGACAGGATCTACTTCAAGGATGTGAATGGTTATAGTACAGTTTTCTTACCTGTTGTCTGTGGGCTCACTCATTCAATTTATTTTTTAGGAAATTATTGAACAGCTACTTCATATTGACCCTGTAACAGGCTCTGTGAGAGGGATACAAAGATGACCGAGTCCTACAGGAGGAAACAGACAGGTGTGTCATCAGCTATGACACCATATGATAAATGTTACTACAACAGTTATGAATAATGCACTAATAGGAACGGAGGCAAGAATAATTAAATCTGTTTCAATGGAGTCTCTGTCAGAGAAGAGGTGATTTCTTAATTAAACCTAGAAGATGAGTAAGGTTTTGCCAAATGAAGATTTCAGGTGAAGGGAAGATGATAGGGGAAAAGGCTGTCCCCTTGATTCTGATTCATCAGAGTGAGGCTAGTTGAAGGTAGTTGATGATCTTTGCCCCAAGAACTGTCACTTGAGGGTAGGGTGCAGACTAGGGGTGCTGGCTTGGGCCCACATCTGTAAAATGGGATAATGCCAACCTGACAGATTTCACAGGACAGAGGTAAGGATTAAAACACACAAAAGCTTGATTTTTTCACAAGGAAAAATGTGTGTTCACATGAGAAATAAGACTAATCAACTAAACATCAACCTAAAATGAAGATTATTAGCAATTTCATACCACTCCCTTACATTATGATGATACCTGTTAATATAGGTCATCCCTGTATCTACTGAGTAAGTTATTTGACTTAAATAAGTAATTATGTGCATACGTTCATGCTCATCTTTATACCATTGCAAGAAGACCAGAAATAGGAGTGGAATAGACGGGGCAGCATGCTGCATTAATTACATATGAAATTCTGAATTCTTCCCCTAGCCAGATTATTATTTTTACTCAATGTTCACTTGTAAGAACATTCTGCTTTAAATTGCTGATTTGGATAAAGCACATCTTTAATTTGATTGTCGTTGACATTTGCAATACCATTCTTAGTTCACAATTTCATTTGTTTTTCTATAGTAAATGGAACCTATTAGCTCCATAAATTGATTAAAACTTCAGATATAAATATTTTCCAAAAGAAACATGCTTTTAGTTACATAAAGTTTAATTCATTTATCTTTCTGTTTGTGGTGATGAGTAAGTGGCTGATTTTTACTGCTTCTAATGCATTTAATAAGCTTTTAAAAATCTGCCAGCAGAATTGATAATGTCTGTATCATGTTACTAGGAATGGATTGTGAAAAATAGATCAGAGCATTCCAATATTTTATAGTTAGTGAAATGTTTCCTTCAAAATATTTTCTGGTAAATAAAAACTTATACTTTTCTTTTTGATGGTATTGGAAATATATGATTGATGACTAAAAGTAATATAATACATTGAAGTAAGTCATTAAATGTCAATATGGAGACTTTATAAGTTATTTTAATAAAAATTATATATGATTCGGACATTTAAAGCTTATGTAAGTTTTTTCCTGTATAGCTTCCTATTTTAACTTTGGAAACTTTCCTTAGCACATTGAAACAAAAATATCAATTATCACTGATGATTTCAAAAATATTCAAAATGGTATGAAATCAAGAAGCTATATCCTAATTATACCTATGTTGCAGACTAAGTTCATCATCAACTTAAAAAAACAAACTTTTAAGTTGTGAAGAAAATTGTAGACCTTTCCACGTGAACACAGCTGAAGTTAGTTTCTTGTTTAACATTTGTATTACCATTTGTATTGCCATCCTAAAAGTATGTTCAAATTTTACAGCAGTCCCAGCTAGATTCACATTAGCCAAAAGTCTTTGGTGAAACAGAGCATGTGCATTTTCTGTCTCTCTCTCTCTCCCAAGTAGTCTGGAGCTGTTGTGAAATCACACCCTGCAGTTATTGCCATGACTTGAAATTCTCCTTCACCCTCTCTGCTGTAGTCAGTGTGTCATACAGGCGTAAAGGGAGGGAGAGGCCTCAGTCACGTCCTACCCTTTACTCCTTAGCAGAGGATGACCTGCCTCATGCTCCATTGTGATGAGCTAATAATGTCCTTTTGTTCCAGAACAGAATTTAAAAAAAAAAAAAAAGCAACTTTCTGAAATATAATAGGACATAAATTTTTATAATGTAACATATCAACTATGTGAATTGTAAATCATATACGTCACCATTCTTTTTGTTCTGTCATGGTGAATTATTACCAGTTTTTCCTCCAAGATCAAAACAAAAACTGTGCACTCTGTCTCACGTATTTATAGATAAGCCACTACCAGGTCTGACTGCAACACTAGCAGGAAATCTCTGGGTGTAATGAGCATTGCTTAAATGTTGTTAGCTGGGTTGAATTTGATCTTCTCTTAAACTTCAAGTACACCCATGGGTATTGAAACTGGGAAGTCTGAGTACTGGTGCTAGACATACTAAGCCTTTAGTGAGGACTCCAGCTCGTAACACCACACGCCACCAGATCAAAGGGCAGTTAATGGCTCGCTTGATTCTATTTTTCTGCTTGTTGTGCAATGTCACTTGGTAATGTAACTGAATAACAAGATTCCAAAAGAAGTTCCATTCCAATCTAAGGATAAGGCAGAAATAGTCATTGAAGCATGCAGTCCATAGTGCTGTGTAGTCCCTGGATAGGACTCCACAAACAATTGCATAGATTGAAGTTTTACCCAGTAGAATAGTCCTTGAAGTCTCTGGTATTTTCCCCTCCCAACAAAAGGCAAAGCCAAATAGATTGTGACTTTCATGAATGAAGAATTTCTTTCTGCATGTAAATTCCAACCCAGTAAATATATGGGCTCTCAGCCAAGTAATCAGCCAAGGACTTTTTTTTTTTGAGGACTTTCTATGTATAGAATACTGAATTAAGCCATAAATCAGACCTGTTTGGAGCTAGATTCTTCCTTGCTTGCAAGAAATTTGCCATTTAAATACTCTATCATGTCAAATACTCCAAATCATTCCACAAATCTCAGGAAGCTTTGGGAAAATTGGAAAGTTTTATAGATAACACATCTGTTCACATCCTATATAGCTACCTTGGAAGGATAGTTATAACAGTCAGAACATTTTATTTATGTAACATGACATGGAAACACATTGTTATATTACTAAACACTGAAGGATTGCAGGAATTCACATGAAATATCTGAAGCATTTGACCTAATAAGACTATTTCTTTCTTTATTCTTGAGAAAAAAAAAAAAAGTCATGTAGTGCCACTGGGTGAGTTCAAGGTTTCCTATTTGCAGTGGCTTCAAAAGGCTGATTCTATAGTGAGGAGTCACCACTACCCTCCTGAAGGTGGATGGGCAAGGAAATTTCTCTTGTCCATTGTGTCTTATCTGGGTCATCACTGTTCCAAGACCATTCTGCTTTTTATATAATAAAAATACATATGAGTGATATATGATCAAGATGCATCACTCACATAATGGAGAAAGGACTCTTTAGCAGATAGTATTGAAACACTGGCTCACAAAATAGAGAAAAACAAATTTCTACATTGCACAAAATTTTGGACTCCACATAGATTAAAGACAGATTAAGAGGGAAGCGGGAAAGCTAATAAGACAAAACATAGTTGAGGAGGTATACTTCTTTACTATAACTGCAAAACAATTTTTTAAATTCAGTTAAGAAATAATGACTATGGTCATATTAAAATAAAGGATTTTGAGACAGTGAACAGCACCTTACGTTGCTAGACTGATAACAGACTGGAATAGCTTTTAGCAATATGCAAAATTGATGACATTAATATAGAAGCATTCCTAGGAACTGCAATCAAGAAGTAAAAGACAGAAATCTCACTATAAAAATGAGAAAAGGATAATAATGTGATCTACAAAGGGAAATGCGGAGTAGCTAATAAGAATAGAGAGTGGTGCTCAAGCTAGTATCTGAGAAATAAAAATTAAAAGGAAATATTATATTATATTGGCCAGAATTAGTAAGGCCATTAATTTGAAATGCTGGAGGAAGTTTATACTGATTGAACCATTTGAGGAAGTACTCTGGAAGTACCAAGTTAGTAAAATTGTCTGTCTGTCCTATGGCCCAGCAATCCCATCTTCTGGGTCCCCAAGGAGACTAGTACTGAGATATTTATTTCATAATTGTTTGTGGTGCAAGGAAGTTGGTCACACAGGTGTCCATCTCTAAGGGAGTTAATGAGTTAACTTTGACAGATACATAGTATGGAAGACATAATAGTAGTTATTATAGAAGCAAATTACTGGATATATAGAGCACCTAAGATAGATCGTTAACATATAGCATAAAGGGAAGAATAAGGGTTGTGATGCAATAATATCATTTTAATACATTAAAGCCTATACACATATGCATGAATATATATGTATATCAAAGGCATGTATTAAACACCAGAAAAGTACCCATTTAGGAGAGAGTAGTGGGAGTGGCTTAAGGAAAAAGGAGAAAAATAGGTAAGTGCTACAAGAAGAGGACTTTGCAGAGAGAGTGGCTACTGAGTTTCTGAACAAAGAGCCTAATAATGATGAACTTAAGTTGAGGCAAGAATAAAACACAGTAAAGTCAGAAGGAATAATATATTTAGTTTTAAAAAAGTAGAAGTTCTATAATAACATGAAAAACATTTCTGTTTTGTTCCAAGAGAGGACAGATAATCCTTTGGTAGGAAAATAGTAGTGCTAAGGAGGTATTGTTACAGAGGTAGGGAGGTACGGGACACAAGCAGGAGAGGAACGTGCATGATGCATGGAAATGCACATGTATATAATGCCCGTCCTATGCTGGGTGCTTTACATATGTCACCATATGTAATACAGCAAGACTTTGACACATATACCCTTATCCTTCCATGAAATATTCTTACTACGACATAACAAATACAGACACTGAGACTCAGATAAGGAAATTATGTAAGGTTATGTTGTAAGAGCAGAGCTAGCATCCTAACTCACGTCTGTCTGACTCTAAAGCCATCTTCACAGTCAAGATAATGTGCACATATCTATTGCCCCAACATGTTGTCCTGTGCTCCTTTTACTCAGCATACTAAGATTCGTTCATGTGGTTTGTGTATCAATAGTTTACTCTTTTATTTGCTGACTAGAATTCTATCCCATGGATGTACCACAATTTGTTTATCCATTCACTTGTTGATGTACATTGTAGGTGTCTGCAGATTTTGGCTATTACAAATACAGCTATCATGAACATTCATGTACAAGTCTGTGCGGACATATATTTTCATTTCTTTGGGCAAATAGTTAGTATTGGGGTGGCTGGATCGCATGGTCAATGTATGTCTAACATTTAAGAAAAAAACTACCAAACCATTTTCCAAAGTTGTTGTAACATTTTATGTTTCTATCCGCCACATATACCATTTGCAACTGCCTTGATAAAATTTGGTATAGTCAGTCTTTTAAATTTTAGGCATCTGTTGGGTATATAGTGTGTCTTATGATTTTATGAATTTCCCTTATGGTTATATTTCATGTGTTTATTTGCCTTCATATATCTTCTTTAGCAAAGTGTCTGTTAAAATATTTTGACCACTTTTTAATTGGATTGTCTTCTCATGATTGAGTTATAAGAGATCTTCATATATTCTAGAATCAAGTTTTTTGTGGGATATGTTTTGCAACTATTTTCTCTCAACCTGTGGTGTGCCTTTTCATTTCCTTAGTAGTATCTTTTGAATACAAAAAGCTTTCAGTTTTACTAAAGTCTAGTTTATTGATTTTTAAATTTTATACTTCGTGCTTTTTGTGTCAAATTCAAGAAATCTTTGTCTCCTATGTTTTCATCGATTAAGAGAAGGTTTATAGTTTGGCTCTTAATGTTTAGCCCTATGAGCCATTTTGAGTTAATTTTTTGTGTGGGTTTATGGTATATGTTATGTAAGGGTCAAAATTTATATAATATTTTGCATACCTCTGTCCAATTGTTCAAGTAGAATATGTTAAAGAGATGACCTTCACTGTATAACTTTGGCACTAATGTTGAAAATCAATTGACATATGTTTGGGTTTACTTATTTGTGTACTCTTTACTCTATTTCATTGACTTATTTGCCTATCTTCATGCCAATACCATACCATCTTGATTAATGTAACTTTGCAATAAGACTTGAAATAAGACAGTGTGAGTCCTCCAATTTTCTTTTTTTACAAAGTTTTTTTGAAGGGAGGGGGCTACTCTGGAAGAGTTCGTTTAAAATTGTTATTTCTTCCTTACATGTTTGATAGAATTCACCAGTGAGGCCATCTGGTCCTACAATTTTCCTTGAGGGAAGATGTTAAATTATGAACAATTTCTTTAATATAGGTAGAGCCATTCAGACTATTTGTTTTTGAGATTTGGTAGCCTGTATCTTTCAGAAAATTCATCCCCTTCATTGAAGCTGTGGAATTTACTGTTATCAAGTTGTTCAAATTATTCTCTTATCTTTTTAATATAGTAGAATCTGCAGTGATGCCTCCTATCACATTTCTCATATTGGATTGGTGTTTGTTTTCTCTCTTTTTCCCCTGATATCTATGGCTAGAGGTTTATTAGTTTTACTTATCATCTAAAAGAACCAGCTTTTAGGTCTCTTTAATTTCTGCTATGATTTTTATTACTTCCTTACTTCTCCTTTCTTGGGGTATCTTACTTTCCTTTTTATAGTTGTTTAAGCTAATAGATGTGAGGCCTCTTTGTTTTTTAACATGGGAATTTAGTGCTACAGATTTTTCTGTAAAACCTTTAGCTGCTTCGTGCAAATTTTGATGTGTCATGCTCTCATTTCCATTTAGTTCAAAATACTTTCTAATGGACTTTGATATCTTCTTTGTGCCATAGATTATTTAGAGAGTATGTTATTTAGTTGACAAATATTTCTGAATTGTTTCAGATATGTTACTGTAGGTTATTTTAAATTAATTTTAGTGTAGTCAATGAAAATGTTTTGTGTGATTTGAATCCTGGAGTAACTCTACAAAAACAAGGCGTGCTGCCACCTGCTGGCTCCTGTAAGTTTCAGCTGCTGATAAAGCCTTGTGCAATACATGAGTTGTAAGGCAGGATCTCAGGGAGCCAGCAGAGTGGGATGAGTTGTAGTCACCAAGTTAATGTAGATTCTGGTTTGGTGTCAGTCTGAGTCTGGAGCTGCTCAGTGAAAGGCATAGAGCACTGTCTACCTGGGACCTGTGGATCCCCAATAGTTGTCCAAGCAAAAGTGCAATGAGAGTGGGGCTGGCTGCTTCCCAAGAAAGTACCTTCAGCATTTGGTGAGTTGGGTAGGGCAGGGTTCCAGGGAGACAGCAGGGTGGAGCTGCAGAGCTCACCGGACCAATCAGATTGAGATTTGGCCATGTGTTGGGAGGGTTCAACAGAGAAAAGATGATGGCTGCCTGCTGGCTGCTTGCAGGGAAGACTCCACATGGGGAAAATGGCAACTGCCCCTCCAGTTCTCATCCCAAAGCCACACAACTTAGTCTCCTTCCATATGTGTCTGATGTCCTCTGAGTCACTGTTTTTCCACCAGAGCCCAGAGTGAGTACCTGTGGGTGAGTGAGTCTGTATGTGGTTTCTTTAAAAGGATGCCTAGGTTTCCTATAGCCTTCCGTCCCACCTGGACAGTCAGAATATCCACTGTTTTTCACAACCAGATGTTACGGGAGCTCTTCTTCCTGGCACCAGTACTCCAGGCTAAGGATCCTCCTGTGGGGCTGTGGTCCCTTACTGCTCCAGGGAGAACTCTGCAGCTGAGATATCCTTCCAGATTCTCGGCCACCACACACAGGTGTGGGGCTGGCTGGTTCCATATCTCTGCCTTTCCTACCAGTCTTGACATGGCTTCTTCTTTATATCCTTAGTTATAAAATTGTTCAGCTAGACTTCAGATGGTTCTCCAGGTTGACTGTTATGTCCACCATCTTGGATCCTGGATCTTACATGTTTTTGCTTTAAACCATCAGTTATCTTTTTTACAATTTTTAAGAAAAAAATTTCACATATTCCCACCTATTTATCATTATCAGTACTCTTCATATTTTGTGTAGATCTACATTTTCATTGAATATTATTTCTCTGAAGGACTTCTTTTACCATTTCTTATAGGGCTGGACTGATGGTAATAAATGCTTTCAGATTTTGTATACTTGAAAATTATTAATATCACCTTCATTTTTAAAATATATTTTTGCTGGGTCTGAAATTCTAGATTGACAGTATGTTTTCTTTCAGTATTTTAGAAGTGCTGCTTAACTTTCTTCTAACTTGCATTGTTTCCAGCAAGAACTCTGTTGTCCTTCTTATTTTTGTTGCCAAGTAAATAATGTATCTTCTTTTTCTTTAAAATTTTTCTATCCATTTCTAGTTTTGAGCAGTTTTTTTATTATGTGCATTGATGTACTTTTCTTCATGTTTTTTTAGACTTGAGGTTTTTTGGCTTCTTGCATCCATGAGCTTATAGCTTTCATGAAATTTGGCAAGTTTTTGGCCATGATTTTTAAATGTTTTTCCTGTCCCCACTTTCCCCACTTTCAAGGACTCCAGTTACACATATATTAAGCCACTGGAATTTGTTCTAAGGATTCTCTGTTCATTCCTTTTCTTTTTAAGTCTGCCTTTCATTTTGGATAGTTTCTATTTCTTTATCTTCAACTTTGCTATTATTTTTTGGAAATGTTTAATGTGTTGATCCCATCCAGTATGTTATTTCATTTCAAACAGTTTTGAATTTTGATTTGTGTATTTTTATACATTCCATGTCTATATTTAATATACTAATCATTCCTCTACCTTCTGGAACATCTGAAATATACTTGTAATCTTTTTAATGTCCTTTTCCCCTACTGCTATAATCTGTGTAATTTCTAGATCTATTTCTACTTAACAGATTTTCCTTCTCAATATGAGTTGTATTTTCCTGCTTGTTTGAATATCTGGTAATTTTTTTATTGAATGACAGATATTGTGAATTTGCTTTGAATATTTTGATATTTTGATAAATATCTTAATAGTTGTTCTGAGAATAATTTAAGTTACTTATAAACAGTTTGTTCCTTTCAGAAGTTTACTTTTAGTCTTTGTCAGTTGAAACCAGAATAGTGTTTCTTCTAGAGCCTTTTTTTCCACAGTGAGGTTACATACTTAAGAATATCCTACTCAAATCCCCATGAATTACTGGGTTTTACTTTTTGTCTAGTGGGAACATGAATTATTCCTTGCTTTTTTATAATAAGTATCAGGAGTCATTCCTTCTGCTCTGTTGAGGTGATCATTTCCCTGGATTCAGGTAGTTTATTCATTCATATGTGCTGGTCAATGCTCAGCTAGAGGAGAAGACTAGAGGAGAATGCTCTGTGGAGATCTTGCTCCATGAAGCCCTCTCAACTCTGTGTCTACCTTGGCCTCCCCAGTCTTCTGGACTTGTAACCTCTACTCACAGAGATCACTGGACTATGCATCAGTTTTTCCTCCTTGTGCTGTGGCTTGGAGACCCTCTAGGCAGTAAGCTGGGAGCAATTGTAGATTTCACCTCATTTGTTTCCCTTTTCTCAGGGATCACCATCTGAGTTACCTAATATCCAGTATCTGAAAACCTTTGTTTCATGCATTTTGTTTGAAATTTTTGTTGTTTCAGACTGGAGGTTAAATCCAGTCCCTGTTATTCTATCTTATCCAGAAAGAGAAATTCCCATGTGATTTTATCTTTATTGTGTTTGACATCTGTGTTTTGTTGGGGTTCTGAAAATATCTTCCAGGTTTTCCCCTTGCCCATCTGAAATTTGAGAAAGACAAAAACCATCTGGTCTCATTTATACGTGGAATATAAAGAACAAAATAAATGAATAAAATAAGCAGAAACAGACAGATACAGAGAACAAACTGATAGTTACCAGATGGGAGGGGGCTTGGGGGGGATGTGTGAAAGAGGTGAAGGAATTAAAATACACTCATTTTTTAAAACAAGAGTTCTATGTTAGACTACAGGAAGTCAGTGGAATCCCATGGGATGGGTTTTAGTATAAGAATATAATAAAAATCTTTTATTAAGTGCTTAGTATACACTTAGCAACTATATAAGAACTTCGCTTTCATTATCTCATTTAAACCTAAGTATATGAGGTAGGTTTTACTGTCTCTATTTTATATGTAAGAAAACTGAGGCCAAGAGAAGCTAAAAAATTTGCCCAAGGTTATATAGTATACAAGTGTCAAAGTCAAGTTTCAAATTGAGGTTATATGCCCAAAGCCTATGTGCTTAATCAGTATTTTATCCTCTCTTTAATTTTATTGCTGTTGATGTTGTTTTGTTTGGAAATATATCACTGTCCCAAATTTAAAAGTTTTAGAATGTTCCCTTTATCACATTGCATTTCATTTTAAAAATTGCCTTGTCTTGATAAGTTTTAATTTTTAGTTTTTCTAAATTATGGAATTATGACTCAAGCTTACACTATAAATTTTTGTATATTCTACAATATTCATTTTAAAGTTTAATTAATTTTAGAAATATTTAATATGTTGCATTTTTTTGAGTTCTTCTTAAAATGAACATTTAATGTGCTCATTTCTTTTCTTGGCCTGATTCTATTTTATTTTCTTTAAAGTGTGTGTGTGTGTGTGTGTGTGTGTGTGTGTGTGTCTGAAAGAGAGAGAAAGAGAGAGAGAGAGAGAGAATCCCCAATAAAATACCAATGTATTTTTACTCTGTTCTTTGTTTTTTGATGGTCTAAAAGAGGTTTAAAATCCTCATCACAGGTATTACAATGTGGTCTTTGGAAGCTAATATCACCAGTCTCATCTGATATGGAAAAGTGAGCAATCAAAACTTAAGGCTCTTAAAGATTTGCTAAAGTTAATAGCAGACACTCAGTGTTCCAGGCAACCAGGTTTATAAGCCTGATGCCATTTTAAAAGCTTGTATTGTGCCAAGCACTGTGCATAATACTTTACATGTATTATCATGAATTCTTGCAAGATTGCAGTATAACTATAAAACTAATTTTCAAAGATGAGAAATTGACTCAGGAAGATCAGAGTGCCTTTTGCTGAAAATACAAAAAAAAAGTAACATCAAACTGGCTTAAATTCTTTAGAATTCTTTGCCCACAGATCTAGAAGTCCAGAGACAGGGTAGGTAACCTAAGAACTAGCTCCATTTCCCTGCAAGAATCGTAATCCAGCTTACCGCTGTGTATTGACTTCATCCTAAAACTAGTTGTTGAACAAAAGCAACACATTCGGGCCTCATCTACGTGCATCTATACATACCCAGAGAAGAAGAGAGGGTCACTTCTTGGCACTAGCCCAGAAGGAGGAAGAAGAACTTTCCCCCAAACCCCAGCAAATCTTTCCTTGTTTCCCATTGGTTCAAACTGTCACGTGTACATTCCTGAACCAATCATAGGCAAAGAGAATAAAGAGACTATGAAGTTAACCTCTAAAATTTTTTTCTGTTTCTGGGATACATGGGTAGCAAGGGGAACAAATGTGTCCCTGAGCAAAGTCAGGATTCTGTTGGGAAGGAGGAAGAGAGAAAAAGATGTTAGAAAGGCATCTAACCATATTTGCTACAATCTCCTCTGTGTCACTTTTCTATTAAATGATTGACGTAGACTTTGAGACCGAGTAGTCCTGACTCCAAATTCCGTGGTCTTTCTCTTATGCCATCTTGCTGATCATGAAGAAATTATGCTGTGTGACGTTTAAAATTTTTTCCATAAAATTAGTTACTAGACATTTAATGCATTCATCCAGAAGCAATTCTTATAGGAATGATACTTTTTGAATTTTCATTTTGGGCACTGATCTCTCTTATGTATTAATCAAAATGTAATAATGGAATCCAGTACTTTTATTTGTTTTACTTGTAAGACAATGCCTTGATTAATTTTCTTTAAATATGTGAAATGAAATGTTTGCTCATGTGTGAAATCTTAGAAATAGCATTAAGACTTTTTACCTAATAGACTTGCTGGGTTTACTTATCTTTGAGTAAATATAGTGATATTTTAACAACTTTTTCTAAAGATCCCAATGCCAATGGCCTCCCGGAATGGTAGCTTTCTCATCATGTGTTTGCCCAAGTTGCTCTTCGAAGAACCATACAATTTCTGACATTCTAGTCATAGAGGAATGGTTGGTCCTCTAGTAATGAACATCTCTGAAGAGAATGTGTCCTTCCATTTTGCATCACTGAGCACTAATTTATTGAAAGTTGATGCTTAATAATAATATAGGCATATCTTGGTTTGCACAGACAGTCCTAGTCCATCCCCTTTTGTTCTCAGAAGTTTCCACTTCGAATGGTAACATATGTGGCCACCCAGGTTCTTTGAAATTAGAATTTCATAAACAGGATTCAGTGGTGCTGTACCCTATAAATTAGTCAAAAATTTAAAGTTAGGTTTTAAGAACTCAGCCAGAGATGTAATGCTTCCACCTCTCTGAGATTCAAGAGGACAATGTAACTGTTTTCACTGGAGTGTCAAGTTCATGAGAATTGCTTGGATTTTGAATGCTTTTTGTCCCCACAATGAATGGACTTTGTTTTCTGAATGTGTAGCTCTCTAGAAAAGGCACATGATTAGAAGGCTATGTAGTCAGTTCCAGTATTCCCCAGTCCATTCTAATACAACTTTCTTTTTAGGCTGTGGCTTTATTTAATCTCCTTCCTTTTCTAGTGTAAGAAATGTAGATAGATGTACCTGCCCACAGAATATCTTTGTAGATTAATATGTTCAGTGATTTAAAGGCAGAAGCAATCTATATTTTCACTGTTTTAACATATTTAACTATTGTCAGTTTGTCAAAATATTTCTAAGTAGAACTGAAGTTAGACATTGACGTCATTAGAGTAATTAGAGCTCTCATGAAGATCAGAGAAACAATCCGGTGTGTGAAAAATAGTATTGGTCTTAATTATAACTCTAGTATTCATCTACTCAAGAGGAGTTATTGATACTTATTTTGTCTGTTGATAAAATGTTTTTCCCACCACAACAGTGATAACAGTTAATGGCTTCATTGTCTATAAATGCCAAAAACAATTAACATTTGACTGCATCTAAGAAAACATAAGGAAACATTTTTTGCCTTCTGGTTGTTTTTTGTTTGTTTGTTTGTTTGTTTGTTGAGAAACTGCTAAAAAGTCTACATTTTCTAAATAAATTTTAATGTCTGATAAATTCCCAATCCATTCAGTTTTATTTAATAACTATCTTTGGATATATATAGTTGTTTTATAGTTAAACAGAGCACTTCAATAATAGCCTTCTACATAATGTTTGCATACAAAAATTGAATATCATTTAGCACTAAGGGTTATTTACTAAAGATGATATCAGCATGTTTTATTACCATAGTGGACACCATGGAGGTACTAAGCTACTTCTAATTGGCCAAGACCAAAATATGTAATCAGCATCAGGGAAAATGGTTTTTAAGATTTATGTTAAACTATTACTATCTTTTTTTAGTTACTGATTATCTCATTGAATTCCTTGAGTTTGTCACCAGCATTATTCTCATTTTATGGATGAGAACACTGAGGTTTCCAAACACAAGTAACTTGAACTAGATAATATAGCTGATAGATGGAAGACTGGAGAAGCTACATTCTTTTCTGAAACTTTTTATTTTTAAGTATTTCAATATTGAATGTTATTTAATATTGAAATATTTAAAATTCTTAAAATATTTAATATTACAGAAAATTAGCAAGGATAGTGCACATCCTTCATTTACCCCTACATGCGGAATCAACTATCAATTTGAGGATAAAGTGAAGATATCACGATCCCTTACCCTAAATCAGCGTGTATTTTCTGAGAATAAAGCCATTCTCTTACATAAGCACAGTATAATTATTAAATGGGTTTCAGGAGCCAAATTTCCTTCTTAACCAGTATGTTAGATTGTCTCCCCAACCTAGATGAAGAACAAGACTGCTACTTATATAGATGAGCCTTGAGTCAGCGTGCTGATTTTGTTCAGGAGAATGTTTTCCAGTTTTTCCTATACTTTGGCATATTGCTAGTGGACCAGTGAGTGCTATTTTGAGATGTCAGTAAATGGAGTCTGAGAACTGTTCACAAAATTCTCATTATTATAAGGCTCTTGGAGCCAGCTCTTTAACAGCCCATATGACCTTTGGATGCAAACTAGGGACGTGAGTAAGGGTGGGGAGTCAGCATGTTTCCTTGTCCACAATATTATTTGATAAAGTTACTGCAGTGACTCAAACAAAACAGAGCCCTTGGCTCTTCCAAAGGCTCTGACTTCTGTACGTTTTAAGACAATGTTAAAGTTGTTCGTTTGGTCATGAGCTTTCTGAGGGTTGTGACTAAAGACTGGAAGGATCTGTGGTTCCCCCACTGTCACACCCCGACCCGCAGAAAGGTGAGCCTGCTCTATGTCCTTGAGCAGAGACTTCTGAAGTGTCCTATGGCATGTACTCTGGGGATGTTTTCTTTTCTTCTCCATAACACGTGTTGAATTCAATAGATTCTGACCTTAAGGACTCCATTAAATGTCTTAAGTTGAGCCACATACCTACCAGCACCTTGTAGGTTGGCCCCATGGCAAAGGCGAGACGCACAAACCAGCAACCCCCCACATTATTCTATCACAGATGACAAATTTGACTTTTAATTCAAGCTCCTCAGCAGAAATACACTACAAGTTTGTGTATCATATTAGACACTTGGAGGTATGGCTTGTCACTTTCTGAGCACCTTTATTTAGTAATGACCAGTGTGAAATGGCACGTCTGACACGAAACATAACATTTGTCTTGCCTCAGACACTTCATATAAGGAATACCCCTGAGGAGATGGTGATATTCTAATTTTATTTTCCATGTAGCTAAGGTCTTAGAGCCTAAAGCTGTCATACGATTCTTTAAGTTTCCAAGGTTTTCACTATATCAGATCCACTGAATTTATGAGCATGACTGCCTCGGCCTGCATGTGACGACCTGCCAGGTCCCGGAAGAGATCTCAGGGACACCAGCTCCTAGGGGTTACTTGTCTTCATCTCTGAAGTTCTTGACTTTATTCCAAAAAATGAACAAACCAGTGGAGAGTATTTTGTCCAGGATAAGAACAAAGCTACAAACAAACAAACAAAGAGAGGGCATTTTAGAAGCAAAATAGCACTTGAGATCATTTTAGATACAGCCAATTATTTCTTCAAATTCCCTTTAAAACTTTGGAAACCATTCTCTCTAAACTGTAAATAGATTTTTTTTTCTTCAACATTTGGTAATTTAAGAGCTCAAACTAGTCTGAACTTGAGGAAATAAGCAGTTGGAAATGTAATAAGAGCACATTGTTTTTCACTGGTTAATTTGTCTTAATATGAGATACATGATATTGGTTTTTGCCACATAGCCATATATAGTTCAACTCATGGGATTTCGTGATAAGGAAATTCTTCTAGAAAGCTGCCTTTGATTGTCATAACATTTTCCTCCATTTCTTTTCACCTTGACTTCTGAAGTGTGCTGAGGTTTAGGTTCCCAACTGTGATTGATAGAAAACCAATTTTAAAGCCTAGCATTCAGTTTTCTATGAAAACTAATGTCCCTTTCATTAATTCTCCAAAAACAAATTGAATGTCCATTATGTGCTCATTTTTAGAGAGAGAAATATATGACAGTTTGCCCTTAAGGAACTCAGAGTCCAGGGAAAGGACTGGCATGTTAAAGAATTACAATATAATGCAGTGAGCTAATCAGAGAGCAGTGCCCCGAGAGCTGTAGAAACACCCAAGGGGCACCCTAACTGCCTGTTTGGTAGATGGTTTTACCATCCATGTAAATGCAGAGGGCCACTGCACTCCTCTTAATTACATTAGTTAGCTACTTATTAACAGCACACGTGTTACTGGTTTTTTCAAAATGAGTTAATTTAAATCCTGCTAAACAAAAAAGAGCCTCTTATTTCTGTGTAGACTTCACTTTCTGTTTTTTTTTTTTTTCTCATCTCTCTTTATGACCCTCAGTCTTCTCATCTCTAATGTGAGAATAATAAAAATCAGGACTGCCATGTATGACTTTGGAGTCTGTGCATCGCCCAAGTCCAAGAGGCACCAATTGCATATGAGTGGCGCCCCCTGGAGTTGTGCAGCTGTTATCAATATTACCCACCCATAGGGCTGTGGAGAAGATTAAATGATCCATGTAAAATGGTAATCACAGTGGTGTATAAGGATTCAACACATCATCCATTGGCATTATTATGATCTCACATACATTCTTGTTACAGTCTTCAAAAAATGTGGAACAAAGATGTGTCGATGAGAAAATGCTAAAAGCTAATGATACATAAATGTAATTTCTAACACAATAATGTCAATATTATATATTTAAAGCGACATCTCTGCAATTAGATTTATATTGCAGTTAATCAAAATAACATATTGTAAAGTGTCTTCTACTTCTTTCCTGTGTGGTATATAAATGATTGTTGTCTATGTTTTATTTTCAAGTGGAAGAATTTTAGTAGGTACCCTGTGTTTCTCATCAGGGGTGAGTTGCTTTTAGCTTGTCCTACATTATTTTTGTTGCAGTGTAATAGACCCTAGAATAGTAGCTTCCCATAAGTTTTAGAAATCTATACTTGAATTATTTTTCAAAATAAATTAATAATAACTGACTTCAAAGATATATTAGAATGGTTGGGTTTTTAAAAATTAATTGATATTTGAAAAAAGCCAAAATTAATGCAGTAATGCTTGCTTTTATAGTATAAATCTAGTATTAAGGTATTTCAATAATTGTGCTTTGTGCTTAAGTCTTTGAAGGGATATAGAGATGCATCTGGTTCATTATTCATCATTTCCTTGGAGCTCTCTACCTATTATGGATATTTTAGTATCTATGTTTCATAATAATAACACATTTTGTGCTTTCTCTGATGTAAATTCTAAAATAGTACGTTCCTAATGAGTTTCTCCTGGTATTTAATTTTATGGACTAACGCTAGGTAGAATATACTTACTCTCATGTTATTTACATTTTGGGAAATTTCTGACATGTAGCACAATTGGTTTGATCAGAAAATAATATCAAAAGTTAAATGAATTGAAAGTATTAGGTATGTGATATAGGGTAGACAGACATCCTAAAAGATATGTACTACAACCACCATTCTGAAAATCAGGAAACTGAGACATTACAAGGGTAAATAATTTAGCCAAAGCTGCTAATAAGAAGAGAAACCAGCGGGATTTCAAATTGGGTCTGTGTGACTCCAAAGCTCACATTACAGAAGTTTGCTGCTCAGCTTACTGTTAAGAGTATTAATTAGCTGAGCTTTGTATCACCATCTCCTGCTTTCACTACCTGAGTTCAGATGTGGATAAATCTTAAATCAATTGATAGCCCATTATGGTCATAAAAATGGTTTTTAGAGATTTTAATAAATTTTCATAGAAATGGTCTTCTGTCTTCAGGTTTCTCCAACACTCATACATGCTGAAGAAATAAAAATAAGTTAGACTTAAAAGCCTTTCTATTATTTCCCCTATAAATCCATTTGTATTTCCCAGAAATTAAAATATAAAAAATATTTAATTCATGAATAGGCAGAAATATGAGACTCACTGAGTAGATACAGTTCCCTGTGAAATGATACTTTTTAATTGTGGAGGTTGGTTCTTGTTTGTTATTGGAGCCTTATAATTTCCCTTATAACCAAAATAAAGAAATGCGTTTTGAACCAGCTGGCTTCCTATTAAGTTATGATGCTTCCATTCTGCAAGAAGACGTGAAAGCGAACAGAGGCTGAAATGTTTGCTGTCATCTGGAGGCAAAGATTTTATGATTCTGGGAAAAGAGAAGCAATAAGTGGAATACCAGGGGACAGATTCTGTTTAAAAATGTTTCCACTTTCAATCTTAGAAGGAGGAAAGAAGGAATTCTGCTCTGTGGTACTTGATCCTGTCTAAATGGAAACAAGCTGCCTTACAAAATCAGCACAAATTCCTACATCCAATGGCTTTTTGATATGGATTTGCCATCCTATATGGCCTCCAGGGACTCTCCCACAAGTGCCGAAGCTCATTTCAATCAGACCCCAGAACGAGAGGTGAAACGATAATGCTTCAGGCCATGCAGGTCTTCAGCTCAATCTTGCCATCAAGAGATTTCCTTCCATGGGTTATTTGACTTCCTTCGCTGGGTGCAAAACAAATATTTGAGGGATGAAGGAAGAGAGCACAGTCCTATTTTCTTAAAAGATGATTATTTTTGAGCTGAGAGTGGCTATCAGGAAACAGAAGTTTTGTAATCAGCACCATCTCCCCATAAGTTGCACCGTGGCTAAATCAGAGTTGTGCTCCTACTGAAATGAGGGATTAGTGGAATGGCAGGCGCTGGAATGGCAGTTTGGTGTAAGCTTCTATTTTCTGCAGTTGAAGAGAGGCGAGAGTAGTTGGCACTCTACGGGGCACAGAGGTGTCCAGTAGAATGCAGACGTCCATGTGGAAACCTGCTCTGATAGATGATTCTTCCAGAATGCTCCGGATAGTTTACAAATTGGCACTGCTACATCTTAGGTCGCCATAGTGGGACTCATTAAGAATTAAACCGGGCTCGCCAGATTGCTCAATGGTGATTTGAGGTAACAAAAATCTGCAGTGTCTGTTCTCTAAAGGTTTCTGAGGATTCTTTGGTTTGCTCGGCACCCAATACTCCTTTTTGCTTCATAGGAAAATGAAATTCTCAACTCCTCGATGCGGGGGCAATTTTACACCCTCAAACAAATATGCAGTACAGGAGATTCTTCAATGCACTTGCTCTGGCTTTGATGAGTAAAGCCTAAAGCCTCTGGTATTGATAAATTTCAGTTCATGTGATCTTTCATGTAGACAATTTGAACCATTCTAGTGAGTCTTCTGTGTTGTAAATGATTTAGTGGAAACTAAAATATACTTACTGATTCATGATCTTATGATGTAATGCAAGTGACTGGTGGAAATGAAGGAATAAATGTTTATTTTTAAATAAAATGGCATTCAATAAATAGTTCTCCTTCCCTCTTCAGGCTAGACATGGTACTCCTATCATTATGAAATGTAGTAGTTCAAAGGAAATATTTTTTATTTCTATGCATATATATGTATGTGTGTGTATATATATGTGTGTGTATATATATATGAATGTATATAGATCACCTTCTGTGTTTTTAACTAATTCTGTTACTGGTAAAAAGCAGTAATAGTAAGAGCTACAAAGATGCATTTGACCAGATAAATAACACTGACACCAGGTTGTAAAAAAGAATGACAACTTCTTGCCCTTTAATTCTTTCTATGAAGACTTCATCAGGGTAGCTCTTAATTAATGGTTAAAAGAATCACTTTTATATTTTGATTTAAAAGGGAAAACTTACTACCCATCCAATAATGCTGACCCAGTATATTTTTTAAAGAATTAGTGAGAAAGTAGATCATTTGGACTTGTCCCAGTGCACAAAGCAGCAGTCAATTTTTGCCAATTTGAATTATGCATCTACCATGTAAGTAGAAAAAAGCTGAACTGGGTTTATTCAAACTAGAAATATTTATTGAGCACCTTCTATACTTAGTGCCAACTATAACACCTACCTTGAACTCTTAAAATTTTGATAAATATCCAAAATTAATGTTATACCTGCATAGTGTCTGATGGAATGTTGCTCTGAGGGAGTTAGGTAGTATGGTGTAGATTAAGTACACACTACTACAGATTATTGGACTAGCTTAACCTCACTCCATTGTCAAAGAAGGAAAATTATTTGGGAAGCAGGTGAAATCCCTAACTCCCTAGTAAATAAGAGACCACTGGCAGGACAGTAAACTGTTGTACAGGACTCAAAACTATGCTAAGGGTAACCAACTGAATAATTGCAGCCACAGAGAATATCTTGGCTTCACAGCATGAGGCATTATGTATTAAAGAAGGGATTATTACTGCAGAAATAAATTCCTGACTATTTGTTTTGTCTCATGAGTTTGTAGGTCCCTCCAAGTATGTCACAGCTTTGCACATTTCCAAGAATAAATCGATGTACATTTTATGCTCAGGAAACTAAGAAGCGAGTTAGAGATTAGGAAAGACTACAGAGTTGAGTCTGGGCCTCTCCATGAGGTGGATGTGAGTAAAAATAACATAGAGTCTTTGGCATATTTAAAACTCTGAAATGGTTTAAATATTGGATGCCAACGTCATTCCTTAAGGCTGCTATAAGGATGCTCTGTTTCTTTCACTACGACTTATAGCAAAATTCATCAGTGAGATTGCATGAGGTCCCTTTGCCATCAGGTATTCTAGAAGGTAGTTTATGCCAACCTCTCTTTCCCTTCCTCTCCCTATTCCATAGATGGGGAAACGACCAGGTTGTGAAGTTACATCAGCTGCCAGGCTGGGATTTGTGGCTTTGAGAAGAGAAACCACTAGTATCTAGCATGTCATTCCACTTTATTTTCCTAAAACATTCCCTCACTTGCTCAAAACCCTTCAGTGGCTTTCCCTTCCCTAAGAAGGTCTAGGGGAGAATACTGGAGTCTCAAAGTACTCCTCACCCCTCAAAAGACAGGGAGTGGGGAATTGTAGGGTTAAATAAGATCAAGAAACATTCTGTATCGTACCCTATGCTGGGAGACCGACCGTGCACATGAGCACGCGAAGGCTCTGAAAAATCCAAAGCGAGGAAGTCATTCGACTTCATTTATTTCAGTCTTTCCTAAACTGAATTGTTCATGGAGTTCTTAATTCAGCGACGCCTAATCAATATCTCACAGCATTCATCTTTTTTGAGAGTATCTGGCTTAGAGAAGAAAGTAAAATGTACTGCACGCATAGCCAGGGTTCAGCACAAAAAAATGCTCCTTTTTTATGAATGGGCGATCTATACCAAATCTTTTATTACAGAGTCCTAAGCATGTGATTCTGTAACCAAACAATATCACACTCAAGCACACTTTAGGTGGCATTTTAGGTGAAATGTTCACATTGCTGTCCGTCTGTGCGAGGCAGTCATGTACAGCATCTGGTATTATTTCTGCCAGACCATGTGTATATATATACATATATATGTATGTATGTGTATATTTTTATGTGTGTGTGTGTATATATATGCACACACATACACACACATAGATGTAGATATACTGCAGTAAATCATCTCCTAACATCCCATCGCCCTACACCATTTAGTTCTGGAGACCTTCCTTGCACACATCTTTTTATAACCACACATGTAGAAAACAATACAGAAATATTATACTGTCACTTAATCATGGGCACCCTCTCTCCTTCTCTCTTTCTCTTTCCCTCTTCCTCTCTCCCTCCATCCCCACCCCCCTTCCAAATTCAAATACTGGCATAGCCCCTATTTCTCCCTCTCCCCAACAGCTGGGTAACTGGTGTTATAAGTTCCTGTATAACCTTCTGCACCTTTCTCATGCTTTTGTATAAACACAAATATAGTGTTTTTGAAAATGGCTTACTAAAATGGGGAATCATACGTACATTTGTCTATATATTAGTTTTCTCAATAATAATACATTGAGAAAGTCCTTCTGAGTTGATCATTTTATTAAATGGCTGCAAAATTGTATATGGTATGACAGTATCAATATTTTTTAACCATATTCCTATTGATATACATTTAATTTTTTTTAAACCTCTGCAATGTTGCTTCAAAATCTTTCCTGAACATATATTCCTATAGACTGTTGTATTTATTTCTGTGAGATGGATTCCAGGATCGGGGTTGCTAAAACTATATACTTAAAATTTAAAGTAATATATTACATTATCTATTGCTTTGAATTTTATTAGATATTAATAAATTGCTTTTCAAAATATAACAACTTATATTACTTTGTTTTTTATTAGATATTATCAGATTGCTTTTCAAAATATTATAACCATTCATATTTCTACCATCAAGTATAAGAGAACCTTTCCCCTGTGGATCAACAGTAAGTGACTCTCACTTCTCCAATATAATTGCCAGTAGTACAGGGCTCAGTGACACCTGTTACTGTGATTTGTATTTTCCTACCTACTGGGGCAATTGAACATGTTTTTGTGTTTAATGGTCGTAGCAGATGATATTAGCGTCTGGCCGTATCTCTTACTCTTAACCCTTTCTGTGAATGCCAGCTGGACTTCATGTGCATTTCTAGACGGGACACCTTCCTTTGGTGGCTAGGATCCACTCCACCCACACACATGACAAACCAAAATGCTAGGGAATTAATATTCACTGGGAGCAACCTTTCTCCAGTGACTGAGGGGACGCCTCTTACCTCTTGCGTGGGGTAATTCGGGGGTATATGGCTACGCTGTTTCCCTGCGTTCCCCAGCCACATTCGGCTCCCATTCCTAACAAGGGTGATTTGCTTCCTGATGGACCTTTTATCAGCTCCTTACTTTCCCATTCCCAAACATGCCATTTGAACCCTTGTCTCAGAGTCTGTGTCTTGGGGAACCTAGCCTAAAAGAAGAGTCATTTGCGTAGTCTTCCAGGAATTGTCTATTGATAGATTTTCTTGATGGAAGCGGGATTTTCCAGAAGACCTGTTGCACAGGAACTGAAGCCATCATGAAGATGAAAAGACACAGCTCCCGCTCAGGATGCCACCTGAGGCAGAGAAATACCTTGTCCACTCCTTTCCTCCTGATACCCACATATCCTCCAGAGCCTCCCACTGACTGGAACCCTGCCAGATCATTTGTCAAGGGAGACAGGAAAATGCAGCCTGCAGAGGGCTCAGCTCCTGTATCAGAGCAGAGTAGCAGGACAAGGAATGAATCTGAGACCAAATACACCCGAACAGACACATGGCCAGAATAATGGATAGTCAGTTGTCAGCACCATTTATTAAAGAAATCTTCTTTTCCCTCCAGTGAAACAAATGTTATCTCATACTGAGCTCCCATATGTCCTATCTAATGAGATATGGATCTAGGAAATCTGTTTCACAAATATATTTGTCTAATGAAATACAAAAAAACATACTATTTTCATTACAATGACTTAAAAATACTTGATAAGTCAAGTTTCCTCTCACTATTCTTTTTTATAATCTTTTGATTAGTCTCAAATACTTGTTCTTTTATATAAATGCAAGGTTATTTATCCAAATTAAACATAGAAAAAGTATATTCATATGAGAATTGCACTTATAAATTGTTTGAGAAGTTACATCTTTATGCCTTTTTATAGTGTATCTTCCAGTTTGTTCTGTTTACCTTTATGCCTTCAATAAAACTATAGTTTTCATGATATTATAGGTCCTTTGCTAGAATTTATTCTACATATTCTTAATGGTTTATACATCGAGGACATAATTTCCCATCTTGATTTCTAGCTGGTTATTTTGATGTAGAAACAATTATTACATAGGGATGTTTGTATATTTTTCTTATATCTATACCCCTTAACCAATCCCTATGTTAATCTAATAGTTTTTTGTTTTTGTTTTTGTTTTTAGCTAAGGCTTTTAGATTTTCTAGGTATACAGTCTTATATACAGCAAAACCTTTTCTCTCTTTTTTTCAGATGCATTACCAATTTCCCCCTTGGTATTATTCCATCTACCAGACTTTTCAAAGCAGCATTATATCTTAATGTGAATTGCAGGTATCTTTGCCTTGTTTCTGATGTTAATGAAAATGGCTTTAGTGCTGCATCATTCAGGATCATGCTTGGTATTGCCTTGTGTAAACAGAATTTATCCTCTTATGTAGCTCTCTTCTACTCTTATCATTTAGGGTTTTATTAGACAAAGTTGTTTAATTTTATCAACTGACTTTCATCATCTATCATCATGATATATGCTTTTCCCCTTTAATTTGTTCATATAATGAATTATGTTGATAGATTTCATAATATGAAAACATCTATAAATTTATGAGGTAAGTCTTGATCATAGTGCATTTTTTCTTTGATATGTTGCTGGATTCTATTTGCTAATAGAATGTTTCACATTTATATTTATGTGAGATTGGTCTGTATTTCTTTTTCCTTTAATTCTCTTGCATGTTTTTAAGTAGAAGTTATGATGGCTTCATAAAATGAATTTGGAAACTTTCAATATTTTCTTAGGGCCTAGAATTGTATAAATAACACCAAAATTAGACATCATTAGAATTCAACTGTGCTAATATCTAGTACTGCTGCTTTTTTAATGGTAAATCTTTAATCATCTTTTCAATCTCTTTTATGAAAATTTGTTTGATCTGAGATTAATTTTGGAAATTTATACTTCATTCAAAAATATATTTCTCTAGGTTTTAAGCTTTATTACTATAAATTATATCTAAATTTCTCTTAAAATGATTTTAATGTCTTTATCTGTTTTTCACGTTTTGTTTTGCAGTCCTGATCCTATCTAGGTTTGTCTTTTTATTTTTGGAATCTCTTTATTTTTAACAGCTTTATTGAGGTATAATTGATATGCAAAAAACTGCATATATTTAATGTATATATTTGATCAGTTTAGATATATGTATTCTCTTGAGAAACTGTTACCACAGTCAAGGTATAAACATATCCATCACCTCCAAAAGTTTCTTTCTATCCCATCCTTTTTTTGTGCTGAAAACACTTAACTTGACATCTCTCTTATCAAATTCTTCAGTGTGCAACATTACTAATTTTTATATGCACTATGTTGTACAACAGATCTCTAGAACGTATTCATCCTGGATAACTGACACTTTATATCCAATGAGCAACAGTTGCTCATTTCCCCACTCCCCAGCCCCTAGTAACCACCAATCTACTCTCTGTTTCTATGAGTTTAACTACTTTAGATACATCATGTAAGTAGAATTAAGTGCATCTGTTTTACTCAGAGAGGATACATGAAAGCTTGCACCCAGTTTCTCCTGGGCATCATCCCACGCGTGTTTCCCCGTCGCTGATTGTATTGCATATTCTTTTCCTGCAGGCAATCATAACTGTAAATATAATAGCTTTTTTGTGTCCTGTTAGTCCTTCTAGTGAATCATTAAGCCTCAGTATGGTCTTGGGGACCCCCAGCAACACAATCGAAGTTATAATTTTCCACTGAGTACAGTTTTCACTGTGTTCTAGTGGCTTTCGAATGCAGTGGTCTTCCTTTCATTACTTTATCTATAGCTCATGATTTTACTTCGAGTGTTCTCTTCTAAGATATATTTAGAAGTGTATTTCTTTTTTTCAGAGTAATGGAGGCATCTTTTTATTTCATATGTAATTTTGTTACATTATGATCAGAGAGTGCGGTCTTTAAAATCTCAGCTTTTGAAAATAGTGTTTTCTCTTTGTTAAAGAGTACATTTGTAATCAAACATCATTTCTTTACTGTTAAATGGAAACAAGACACTAT
Organism: Lyroderma lyra; assembly: GCA_004026885.1. Taxonomy (NCBI): domain Eukaryota; kingdom Metazoa; phylum Chordata; class Mammalia; order Chiroptera; family Megadermatidae; genus Lyroderma; species Lyroderma lyra. The sequence continues at coordinate 60,911 of PVJL010005148.1, forward strand.
TCCTTTACACTTCAGATACTCTATTTCTTCACTGCTTTCCCTCATGAAATATATTTAGAATACTGTTCATTTTGCTTAACCCTCTCTCATTCCCTTACTGTCTAAGTTATTACTGAATTTATAACTTTTAGTATAAGACTACTATTAGCATTTCACTCACAGTGTGTGGAAGAAAGAAACTTTGTGCTATGTATGAATCAGATCAGTCAGAGATGTCTTGAATTACTTCTGTATCTGTTGGAAAGACAACTGCTAAAAAAGAAAAAACTTTCTGAAAAACAGGAGAATGTGTAATGTGGTAGATTCATTATCATAAGGCCAGAAAGTTCACATCCTGAATGTAGATTATTTATCACAGGCTGATGAGTTAATTTACACCTGAAGTGAACAAAATCAATTTCCTACAACAATGTTTTCAAGCTTTGTGGTTAAACCATTATATTTATAAGCCAGATTGTCAAGTATTGTTATTTCTTAAGAATCTTACTTTTTTCTCATGACTTTGGTAAGTTTAAAGATAGCAGCTCTGAGTTAATTTAATCTTAAAAACCATAAACCTTTCTGAGTAGTTTCCAGCAATTTGTTTGTTTGTTTAGAGTGTTCTAGTCATCGCTAGGATGTAAATATTTTTCATCGTTCTCTTTCTTGTCTTGCTAAGAAAAGCAATATCTACCCAACCCTTGAAAACATGTCATCGAGACTGGTTTCCTCTCAATGCTTCTCATCAATAAACATTCTAAATTAGATTTCTGTAACTAAGATCAGTCAAATAAATTGTCTCTTACATTTCTAACCTTCATATTTTTCATTTAGATTTAACGATTTGTAAATTTTAGGGCTCATTACTGACCACTTTTTTTTTCTTTTCATGTTTGCCTTCTAATCTCTGTTCTGAGTATTTTGCTGTTTCACTAAACATTTATTCTTGAATATTGTCTTTGAATGAAGTTCCTGGCATATATTTTAAAAATGCTTGCATATTCATAAATAAAAATCTTTATTTTTCTTCATGGATGAATGATATCTTAGATTAGCGGTGTCCAACCTTTTGGCTTCCCTGGGCCACACTGGAAGAATTGTCTTGGGCCACACATAACATACAATAACACTAATGATAGCTGATGAGCTAAAAAATGATTGCAAAAAAAAAAATCTCATACTGTTTTAGGAATTTGTGTTGGGCCTCATTCAAAGCCATTCTGGGCTGCAGATTGGAGTTGGACATGCCTGTCTTAAATAGGTCATGTGTCTTGGATTTTAGGGGTGTTCTTTTTCCCAGTAATCTGCAGATATTCATCATATTCCATGTTCATTCTACAGATAAACTCAATGCCAGTCGTGTGTGTGTGTGTGTGTGTGTGTGTGTGTGTGTTTAAATTACTATATTTTCTGTCTAATATCTTGTAAAAACTTATTTTTAGTTTTAGTGTTAGAATTCAGGAATTTGACCAGATATATTATATAAGGCTGCCTCCAGAACTCTCAGTTGTTAATATCTAGACTTAGTTAATGTGGTAGGCAAAATAACGGCCCCTCGAAGATGTCTTAATTCCCGGAACTTATGAATGTGCTATATTATATCACAAGGGAGAATTAAGTCTGTGGATGGAAGTAAGGTTGCTAATCAGCTGACCTTGAGATGAGGAGATTATCCTAGATTATCTGGGTAGGTCCAATGACATCAAAGGTTCTCACAAGTAAATAAATGAGGCAAGAGGGTCAAATTCATGTGAAGAGTGAAGATTGTACTATGTTGCTTTGAAGATGGAGGAAGGAGCCATGAGCTAGGGAATGTAGGGAGCCTCTAGAAACTATTAATAGAAAAGGCAAGGAAACAGTTGTTCCCCCAAAAGCCTCCCCCCAAAATTTAGCCCTGCTGACCTCTTGATTTTAGCCCAGTGAGACCCATTTTGGACTTCTGACTTTCAGAACTGTAAAATAATAAATTCACGTTGCTTTAAGCTACTAAGTTTGTGAAAATATGTTACAACAGCAACAGGAAACTAGTAGTTTATCTGGCATCAGAATTGGAAGGTTTTCTCTTCTTGGCCTGGTCAGAGACTTTGCACACATCCTTCACATCTGTTGATGGCCAGCAGGTCCCAGGCGGTATAGAAACAGCTGGAATTAGAGTCAAGAGATGAGGACAACAAGAAAGCATTCAAGATGCTATCTTGCTAAAATCCTCATCACTTGCCTTTTCAACGTTGTACCTGCCATTCTCTAGTATAGCACCTTCACCTTATCTCTGGATTTTATTTCTCTACTAAAACTGGGCTACATTATTCTTTTGTGTCATTTGTCTGAATTTTAATGTTATATTAGGTTATAAAGGTAGAGATGCTAGCAAAAGAGAAAGAGAGAGAGAGAAAGACAACTAGACCTGCAAAACAAAACCATAGCCATTCAGCAATTGCTTTTGCTGTCTGAGGTGAAACTAAGAGAACTGTGGGTCAGAGAGATTTTGACATTCCCTGAACTCTATGGACTAAGAGGCCTTCCACCTGAGGTAAACACACACTAATGGGAATAATTAACATGACCTGGAGTACAACCAAGAAAAGAACTGATTGGATGGGAATAAAGTCAAGCCTGAGATTTCTGGTAAGGGAATTAAAAAGCAACAGATCAAATTAAGTATTAATAGTCGGGTACACTATTTAGAATTTGGAATTTGCTTGTTAATTAGAAGACTTGCTCTCTTTGGCAATAATTACTGCTGACTGGAAAATTTATAAATGCAGGAGTTATTCCTTCCAGTGGAGGAAGTGTACTTCTCTATCAAAAGTATGTACTACCATGGGCAAATAGGGGAAGACACAGGAATACAAGGGCTGTCTGGAAAACATCCAGCCATAAATGCCTCTGTTTTTCATATTATATGGCTGGATGCTTTCTGGACAGCCCTCATATGTTTCAGGAGATCAGATGGACAGAAAACAGTAGTTTAAGAAATACAAGGGCTATCGGAAAGTATCCAGCCATGTAATGTGAAAATTAGAGGCATTTATGGCTGGATGTTTTTTGCAGATAGCCCTCATACAAGATAACATCAAATGTTCAGGAAAGAATAGAATACATTCTGAGGAGGTTTCATTTGGAGGGGAGAGGACAGTGCATTGCATAAAAGGAGAGAAGGCCACCAGAGATGTGCCAGGACTAGGTGAGCTAGCTGAGAGGGGTCCTATCTGAGTCTGAGAACGAGGTGGGAGCTGGCCCATGGGCTCAATCTGGCCTGCTTGTTGTTGTAAATAAAGTTTTATTGGAACAGCATGCTTATTAATTTAGACATCCTCTAAGGGTGCTTTTCTGCTACAGTGAGAGAGTTGAATAATTGCCACAAAGACTCCATGGCCCACAAAGGTGAAAATATTTATGATCTGGCCCTTTATAGGAGAAGTTTGCTGGCCCCATGGTTCAGGGAAGGTCTCTGGTAGTTGTTCTCTATAGAAATACCAGAATTAGATGGGAGGTACATTCTGAGTAAATTGTAACTAATAGCAGTTAAATTGCCCAGGTTCCCAAATGCTTTACTTTAAAAAAAATAAATAAATGGAATTGATTCAAGGTTATCTCTATGAACAGTTCTGGGTGCTTTCATTCGGAAAAAAAGATACAGTTACAGCGACGGAGTGGAATTTCATGTTTCCCGAGTAACCCTGAGAGGGAGTCGCCTGAGAGATGAGACTCACATCTATGATGAGTAGCAGCTGAAACGACAAAATGGAACACTGCTTACTGAGAGAAGCCTGTGTGAACTGTTTAGGAATTTTAAAAATATATTTTAAACATAATGCTAAGCGAAATAAACCAGACAGCGAAAAACAGGAATCAAATGACTTCACTCATATGTGGAATATAAAACTGAAAGCAACAAATTAAAAACAAACAAATAAAAAAACTCATGGACCCAGTCAATAGTTTAGTGGTTACCTGGGGGCAAGAGGGGAGGGGGTGGGAGAAGAGCGAGGGGGTGGGAGAGGAGGGAGGGGGAGCCAAATATCTGGTGATGGAAAGAGAACTCACACTGGCTGGTGAACACATAATGCAACACATGGATGATGCACTGCAGAATTGTACACCTGGAACCTGTGTAATTCTTGTTAACCAATGTCACCCCAATAAATAAATAAATAAATAAATAAATAAATAAATAAATAAAGTTTATATATGTATATATAATGTTAAAGATGTGAGTAATGAAGAGACTAGCACCTCTCTCCTTTACCAATGCAACCTAGAGTAAGGCTCTCCCACACCCACAGCTTCCTTCAGCTGGTGATGGGAGCACATGCTGAGATTGCCTATTTGACTTCCCTTTCCTCTTGTAATCCATCAAAAGTTCAACATTAGGTTTTCCAACTGCCAGTCTGTGACCTGTTAGGAACTGGGCTGCACAGTAGGAGGTGAGCGGCAGGGCAGCAGTGAAGCTTCATCTCTATTTTGCAGCTGCTCCCCGTTGCTCCCCATTGCTCACATTACCACCTGAGTTCCACCTCCTGTCAGATCAGCTGCGGCATTAGATTCTCACAGGAACGCAAACCCTGTTGTGAACTGCACATGCAAGAAATATAGGTTGCAGGTTGAGTGCTCCTTATGAGAATCTAATGCCTGATGATCTGAGGTGGAGCTGAGGAGGTGATGCTAGCACTGGGGGATGGCTGCAAATAGCAGTTAACATTAGCAGAGAGGTTTAATTGCACAGAGATCATAATAAATCATTTGCTTGCAGACTCATTAAAACCCTCTAAGTAGTGGCAAGTGACAAACTGCATCTGGTGGCAGGCTTTATAGTGACAAGTGCGTTGATGTACTTCAATTGTACAGCTGCATCTGGTGGCAGGCTTTAAGTCAGAATCCAACACTGATTCTGCATTATGGTGAGTTGTGCAATTATTTCATTATATATTATAATGTATTAATAATAGAAATGAAGTGCACAATAAATAATGTGCTTGAATTATCCTGAAACCATCCCCCATCCCCACACCATCCGTAGAAAAGTTATCTTCCATGAAACCGATCCCTGGTGCCACAAAAGTTGGGGACTGCTGCTTTAGACCAGTTGAAAAGGCCTAATGTGATCTCAGGAGTCCCCAAAATGTCCCCAAAATGTTCTAAACTTTTTGTTGGAAGTTTGTGGGAGAGAGGGTGGAACGGAGATGGGGATTGGAAGGAAGCATAGGGGAGAGATTTAAAGAGCAAACACTTTAGAGTGAATTGTTTTCTGTCAGAGTTTCTAGCTGACTTTATCTTGGAACCTTCCCAATTTGGGTAGTATGAAGGGAATGAAAGGAACACTGGTCTACCAGGTGCCTGAAAAGTAGACTATCACCAAGCTGTCCTAAGGCAGCAATGGATGTGCTGAAGGCACACATAGGGTCCAGGGAGAGAAATTTTTAAGGCATAATAATTTCATGAAGTGGTGGCCTATTGCACTTCAACTGCACCAGGGTAAAGAGAAGCTTTAAATCAAAATGTCGTTCATCTACAAAGCAGACCCTCTCCTTGATGTGACTTACAAAGGCACTTGAGTTTGTACCTTCATCTACTTCAACCTTGTGTGTTTCTACATACAGAGGTGCCAAAAAATGTATACATTTTAAGAAAGGAAAAAACTGTATTAAAATTGTAATACTCAGTATATACTGATATCAAAAGATGAAGACAAGTCATGTTTGACTTCGGCAGTTATAAGAGGTGCTCAACATGGTTACCATCAATATTTGTGTAATACATAGATATTAATAACATCTCTTACATGTATACATTTTTGGCACCCCTGGTATGTAAATTCCGGGGTGCCTTCTACGCTAGGCGTTCTATCTTATCTCACGTCAAATGTGTCTGTTCTGGCACCTGACAGCATCTTTCATGTGGCACTCAATGAAGTAGTTAATTGCAATTAATCACAAGAGTCTCACAGATGATTATTTAACCAGAGTGAGTAATCCTGGCCCAGGTGGTTAACACAGAGAAGAGATCTCATTCCTGGAGATTGGAAAGAGGAGATTCATACTTCATTTGTGAAAACTGAAATATTTTTTGGACTGTTTCAAATTTTCCCTTAAACATATAGTCTCAAAAAGAAAAAGGTACGAATTCAATATATATGTATTTTTGAGTTCATCTTAGCAATATTTTAAGTGATCCTGGAGGGCGGGGCCTTTGGTGCCTGTGTATTTCCCACCTGTAAAATAATTGCCTGGCACACAGTAAGGACTGAGTACTTTTTAAATTATACTCATACATTTTTTTCCTTGTGATTTTCTTGCTATCACTTTAACTTTTTGAGTCAAATATTTTGATTTCCACATGTCTTCCTGCAACTAGAGAGAATTCCTTACTGGATATTAATATGCATATCAAGTTTCAGATGCTAATAAAAACAAAAATGGAGAAGACTGTATGTACTTGAAACTCTCATTGATTTCCCTGGCTTTATTATGTTTTATCTTATTTTTTTTCACTTCATTTTATCAGTTCAAAGATACCATTTCCAGTGTTTGTTTTCACAGGAAAGCCCATGAGGTTTGGGTAGTTACTGCTTATTTAAAAAACAACAAGCAACAATCACCCCAACATATAACATGTTCCTTAAATTTCACAGTAAGGATCTGTTCTGTAAGGAGAGTAAGTAACATAGCTGAGGGTACTTATATAAATCTTGGGGAGGAGGTCCTAAAAAGTCATTTCTTCAGGCTTCCTAGGAATCTTCACTATGCTTCATTTCTGTCTCTTTCACAGGAAATATGTCTGTAAAAGTGGAATCTACAATGAGGCTGGTATTTGGGGTTCCCTGTTGGTGTAGTGGCTAGTCTTCAGTGCTCTCAACATTGTGGCCTAGGTTCGATTCCCAGCCAGGGAACCACCAAAAATAAATAAATAAATAAATCTTATAATGAGGCTGGTATTTGGGAAATATTGCGATCCTGTCTGTTTGGTAAGAGAGAACAAGGACAATGTTTCGCCTTTTTCAAGTTCTTTTGAAAAGATTTGAAGTAAGTGCAAGAACATGAACAGACTGCATAGCTTTGATCTATGACAATAATAGCTATGTTAGGGCCCTGTAGGAGGAACAATGTGTACCCTGGCTAAGCAGACAGAAGCAAATTTTTTTCATAGTCATTTGTAGTGTCCGTTTACCTCCAAATCTGAGGTACCCACCAACCTGAAAATTTTATTTTTACAGTTCAAAATAGCTGGAAGGAACAACAGTCAACAAAAAGAAGAAGATAAATACGGGACGATTGTGTCTTAGTTTTAGACCAATGAGTCTAAATAATCATCAAAAATAGGAATAATATGGTTTTAACATTCAATTGGAGACAATAGGATGAGTTTCAAAAAGCAGACTGCAAATTCTCATTTCTTTTAATAACACAAGTTGTAAACTGCTTATATTTCCAGATAAAAGAAAGTTGCATTGTTATTTTGATTTTTTCTGTTTGATCTTCTCCAACTCAGCTTTTTGGGGGATATCAAAATTAAGTGGGAATTAAAGTCCTACTAAGACATTGGGGTTTCTCCAGCTGCAAATTGAAGAGTTTGAAGGACTTGTAAAGGAACCTTATTTAAACATTAAAATTCATTTCATATAAACTTAAAAAAAATCATTGTAAACTAAATGAAGCTCAAGGTTAAGGAGACAATTACAGAGTAGAGAGTTTGAAAGAGAGGCAGGAAATAGGTATTTTGACTGAACCATTTTCTTTCTGAATAATGCTATAATTTGGATTTAATCTTCTGGCAATGTGGTTTATTATGCAGTATTCTCTAAAGCTTTCTCAAAATATTGAATATTTTTATGGAGTTCTTGATGTACTAACTATAAATTGTATCATGGTAACAGCATTTATATTTCTTGGGTTAAAACGAAGCTCTTTTATTCTTGAAGGAAGAAAAATTCTTCTAATGGATCCTTCTTTTCTCGTGCCATAAGTACTGTACCATCATTGCAAAACATACTCAATTCATCCTTTAATATTAGGAGTTTGGATATAAAATTCCTTTAATTATGCAGCTAATAGAACAGCAGTGTGTTCTGACTGGAAAGGAGGCTGCCCAGTTTTGTCACATGCGTTTGATAGGAAATAATTGCCCTCCTCACTAAATGGATTTTATCTCATTTCTGGGATGCTTTATGTGCCATGAACACGTGGCACTTGAAAGGGACATAAAAGTTTGCCTGTGCTGCCAATCCCTCCCTCTTTGATTATTTAAATCTCTATTCCTCATTAACTTCCTTCTCTGAATTTTCACTCTTCAGTGGATCATAAATCAGAGTCTTTTCTTTCCAATTTATTGGTCATCAATAATAATGAGACATTGTTAGGTAGGTGCAATGTTGTTTTCACAGTGATTTTACATAAATCATTGCCTCATGCTGCCCATTGGGGTGCTGTTCTCCATTTTGCAGAAGGGGAAACTTCAGCTCGGCGGGGTTCAATGACCCCTGTGTCAACTTTGCAGCTGAGGGATGGCAGAGCCAGGAGCAGTGTTGAGCTTCGGGCCTTCAGGCTCATAGAACTGCCTCATTCTGTATACAGTAGACTCTCCATTCACCAGAACTCAAGCAAACCCCAGGCTTTTGCTGGTTGCTTGAGTTCTGGTGAACAGAGAGTCTACTTACATTTATCTGGCATCTACCCATCCCCATGGATGCTCGTTAACTGGGAGTCTACTGTATTGAGTTTTTACGATCCTCGCTATAAAAACCCAGCAACAGTTGTCTGTGTTAATCATTATGGATGTTGGACTGAAGCTTCACCTTTCTAAAAGCATTTCCTCTAACGGACCACTGCTGTATCATACAGAAGGGCTCTAGTTCCTCTTTCAGTGTCATCCAGGAACTAGAAGTTTTCAGTTTTGAGATGGCCAGAAGATCCTAAATTCTTCAAACTATGAAAAGCTGTCCTAAGGAGAGATGGTAAGCCACCAGAGAGATTAGTTTGATGGAGAAAGATAAGGGCACAACTTGCTGACTTCCAAACTACTGCATTAGCAAGCCAGGAGCTCCGTTAATTAGGCCTCCAGCACCACGGGGTACATTGGAGACTGGGGCCCTCTACCTGAATTCCATCCTCCTGTTTCAAGAGTCTGCATTTCTCCCAGTGAAGGTTGGATCATTTCCTCCCTGGGAACACAGCTGACTATTTGCCACTGACCCTCATGCTGTGCCCTTTTGTGCTCTGTAGTCCCATAAAAGGGACTCCCTGTCAACTGCCACCGAGCTGTCTCTATTCTTACGGGGTATTTACTACCTAGACTGTTGTGATGCACGTGTGCTTTGCCTATGTAGAACTGTGCATTTTTTGAAATGATGGATTGGCATAGTAAAGTTCCCCGCCCTATTCAGTTGCTCTTCATGTCTCATACATATGGACAATGGTGACTGATGGAGTGGCAGTTATCTGAGGTTTTCTAGCTCCTTGTGGCAAGCACCGGTCTTAAGAAAAGTTTCAGAGACTTAGAGGGACCACTCTGACTCTCCTTGATATTTTAACTTAGGAAAGCACATGTCACAGAATTAATGTCTTAACAATAATGCCAAGGAAATACCATCTCTGAGCCTGGTTACATCCCAGACTCCACAGAACCGAACAAAAGCACCAATGGAGACAATGGAGAAGAGGGTTTCTTGAATAATTCACATCCTAAACCATCATGCAGAAAACCAACTGAACTTCTCTGAGGCCTGAAAGCTCTGAAGCTGACTCGGGGCAGTTAGATATTTCTATTCCCTAGAGTCCCGAGTTCAAGCAGACAAGATGCAAAAGAAGCACATGCAGAACTGTTTGCTAGTTTGCCAGAGATAGAAAACCAATATTGATTTATTTTATTATCCTTTCTGAAAAATATGAGCTGATTATTTTTTCCAAAATGTTTATTCCCTTCTGACAAAATTGATATCCATGAACCAAATTATAAGATACAGCAAGTCCACGAAATACATCTAGAGATGACCTTGTTTACCTCTCAGATTACAGACACAGAATTTGCTCTAAGTAAAGAAGATAATCACATCTACTAAGCCCTCCCTGGAGGCTGGCCCTGTGCTTATGCTTTCATGGGTATTTGTTTTTAAAGCAGGCGTGTCTAACCTGTGGCCCAGGACGGCTTTGAATGCAGCCCAACACGAAGCCTTAAAACATGATGAGTTTTTTGTGACCTTTTTTTTTTTTTTTTTTTTTTTAGCTCATCAGCTATCCTTAGTGTATTTTATCTGTGGTCCAAGACAATTCTTTTTCCAAGGTGGTCAAAAGGTGAGACACTGCTGCTTAAATAAAGTAGGAGCCTTGGAGAGAGAGCGCAAAGGAAGATAACTTGGAATAACCAGACTGTGACATGCCTCCTTGAGTTTACAGTTTTATCACAAGGTAAGGAATATAATCTTAAACTAGAGAACAATCTTTCAAATTCTTGCCCTCTCTGAAATACCATTGGTATTTAGACAACTAATGGTCCTTAAAATGTCTCATCAAAGGAGCTACAGAACATGTTTAAAATGTAGAGTTGTGTTTCCTTTCTTTTTCCAGGTGATAAACACTTGACATTTAGGAAATGAAGCTCTAAATTTACAAAGCACATAGCACCTTTTCGCTAGGCTCACAGTATTGTAGGTACCAGTCATGTATGTAAATATATCTTATCAAACAGATTTTCATTTATTGGTGTGGTGGAATATTTTAGAAAGGGGAATTAATGCCTGATTCACAGAGAATGAAGTAACATTCAAATTAAAAAATTTAAAAGAAGGATAACTACTTTTTAATTCCTTTCTCTGCCTTTCTTAGCACCTCAGGTAGATTGCACAATTATGAACTATGGTTTAAATTGTGTTGGCTCAGCTCATCACCAGAATGTTGGCAGTAGCTTCAGCAAAGAAAAAAGTGCAAAGGGAATGGTAATCTCTTGTGCAGTTTGTCGGGATCTTAGTGGCAAGCTACAAAATCCAACTCAGGCTATCTTAAACATAAAGGGAATTTACTGGATAGGGGAGCTGGGGCATCAGGCTTGGAACACAGCCAAGAAACACAGAAACATGGGACTGTACAAGGGGTCGCACTGTAGTCTAGTCACAGTCATCAGTGATGAGGCATTGACTGAACTCCAGCCATCACACCCCCCCCGCCCCCGCAGCTTGCTCACTTAAATAATGCTTTTCTCTCTACAAAGTTCTGAGAGAGTGAGAACACCAGAGTTTGGTTTTTTGCTCACTCCAGGGTCTTAAACAAGTTACTCAATCCCTCTGAACCTCTGTTCCTTTACCTGTAAATTGCAAATGTATTCATTCCTCCTACCTATGACATTGTTGCACAAAATAATTGTGATAATACATAAGGAAAGCATTCTGTGTACTTTTAAGAAAAAACACAGACGTGTAAAGAGAGTTTATAAGACTATCTTAACTGGTTTCAATAATGGTTTTTAAAAACCTGATTCACACAGTTACCTTGTGACCAATGGGTAGGGCCACACTTCCTGTCTCCAGTTTATACTTTACTGGTCCGAGGATATTAATTGATTTACCTAAAATGTCATGTATCAGGGTAGAAAATAATGAAGAGCTCTAGGACTCACGTGTCCTGATTCAGAGTATAGTGTTTTCCCCTTGATAGCAACAACAAGTGATCACGAGGGCTTATGACATACATTGGGAGTTCAACTAACGTTTCTAATCCTCACACCCCCCAAATAAGTCATCATTTCCTGCACAGATGGCCCCTGAGGCCCAGAGATATTATATAACTAGTCGTCACAGCTGGTGGGGGAACAGGGATTTAAACTTGCATTTGGCTTCTTCCTTGTGATATCCCACTGCCTGTTCTAATACTTCCCCAAATGAGGAAAACTACAGCTGTGCTATTGTATCATGAAAACTATATTAATACTGTCATCTCTTGAACAGTATACATGCTACGATCTTATCTGTATTATCTTGCTTAAGTTTCACAATGTACTGAGAAATCTAAGGCCTAGGCAAGTGCAAACACTTGCCCAAGACCTTGCAGAAGGCAGGTGGCAAAGCCAAGACACAAGCTTGCTCATGACCCCGAACTTCATGATTTAATTGCTCACCACTGCCAGATTCTGCAGAAAATCTAGAGTTGAAATGATCTGCGGGGCCTGAATTCAGCAACCTGGTCTTAGCAGGGCAGTTTGGATTCAGAACCCAAACGCCTCACCTCTCTCATGAGAAGTGGAGTCCATACAGTGGAAGGGGATGCACATGAAGTTTTCCGTTTGTCTACAGGAGCTAAATCCATCTTCCCCCAGAGCTTTCTTACGCACTCATGTGTGTACTGAAATGACTACAGTCTTGGAAACTGTTTACCCTCATTTAAAAAATTCCCTCAAGCGAGGGAGACGCCTGGGAGAGGCCATTTCAACACTCCTGACCACCAGAGGGCGCCGGACCCCAGCGATCCTCGCTCCTCGGCTGGCTGGAGCGGCCCCTGGGAGCTTGGTAGAGATTTGGTGACTCACTGTGCACCCCCGGCTGACTGAATCGGATCCTTCCTGATAGCAAGATTTCCTGGTGATTCGTGTGCCAATTAAAATGTGAGAAGCACTCTCCTAAATCACCACTTGGTCACTCAAGAACAAAATGGTCCCGGGTTAGTGCCTGTCCCTTAAACATAAAAGCACCCTTATTGAGTATTGACTGTAAAGGGGCATTTTTTTTTCTTTTTTTTTTTTTTTAATTCATTTTTATTGTTAGACTTATTGGGGTGACATCTGTTAGCAAGGATTACATAGGTTTCAGGCATACAATTCTAAAGGGGCATTTTTGTGCTCATCGGTACTAATGGTCGTTCGGGATAGGTGTCCTTTGTCTTCTTTTTCAGAAAATTGAGATTCAGAGAGATTAAGTGGTAGAAATCACAAAGCCAAATGCAGGTTCCTGGGTTTAAACACAGGTCTGTCTTCTAAGCAGGATCACTTACCCTTGTCCACGATGCTTTTCAAAGCATCGTGTTGAAGGGGTGTGTTTTGGGATCATAAAAAGTTAAAGAGAAATTTGGTTCATTTTGCTCTTGACTATGGTCTCGCTGGCGATGTGTTTCCAGGCTAAATGTAGGGATCTTGTCAATGACTATCTGTCTGGTAGATAAAAGGACTACGATGAATAATAGGAAAGTTCAGAAATCGTCTTCACGGTCATCATACATTCGCTTTTACCTATACTACTTCTGAGTTGTATCCCTTGTATTTTGAGCCCTTCAATCCCGAGCAGCCAACTGTTGCACCCAGAAGAGTCCCGTGGCTTCTAGACTCACCAGTAGATGTCAGTATTTCTTTGAAGACCACAGTGGCCTCTGGTTTTTGCCCTACCTTTGTGTCAAAGTGTCTGAAGAATGATCAATGATTTCCTCTACGTTTTTATTTGGTTGGAGCACTCTTCTGAGATAAATATTTTCTAGGATGTTAATGACTCAAACACAATCTCTATCTCTCTGTCTGTCTCTCTCTCTCTCTCTCTCTCTCTCTCTCTCTCACACACACACACACACACATTTTTTATGGAAAGGATTCAAATAAAATATTTTTCCCCCAAGGAAATCTTTCTGTACAGAGGCTGGAAAGAAACATTTGAGGCTATTAAAGGCAAGTTTCACCATGCCCTCTGACTGGTAAATCAAACCCACCTCACTCATGCTAGAAAGTCCAATTCAAAAATAATTGCCGTTTGAAGCAAGTGACTTAGGAATGAGGCAGTAGGACAGACCACTTGCTTTGAGTAGTTTTGTTACCGGAAAATGGGGTGCCCTCGTCGGCGCGAAGTTGATGTCCAGGTTCTTGGTATCTCGAGCAAAGAACTGAACGAGAGACACACAAAAGTAAAGGGGTGAAACAAAGAGACAGTTTACTGAAGAGAAAGTACATTCCAAAGAGGTAGGAGAGGGCTCCAGCAAGGAGAGTGGCACAAGAGCCCCGATGAACGAGGCTTTGGTCCTTTTATTCTCTTCTAAGTCTTCAGGGGAGACACCTCTGGGTGTGGGGTCTCTTGATTGACAAGTCTGATTGACAAGGGGCCTATTACATAACACCTTCTGACTGCGCATGTCCTTTCCCAGAGTTCAGTCTGTTGTAATGATATTAATGAACTTTGGGGCACATGTATGACATTACAGTGATGGCATAATGAGGCCCAGGTGAGGTGAAGGTCGTTGTAACTCTCACCGCACAGGCGTTAGGAACTGGCTCAAGCTGGTGGGCTCCTTGTGCCCTCTAACTTCCCTGTACTTGCTGGGAATTTCCTCCTGTGGCTGCCTACCCTGGGGCAGGGACTACTAGTGAAAGGGTGGCATCAAGGTGGTGACTATTCCAGCAGGGCGAGTCTCATAGGAGGGGTCCCGAGATCCCCCTATTCTATCTGCCTTGCTCATATTCTCCTGAGAGACATGATCCCCACAAATCTCCATGGGAAGCTGAGGGGCTGGAGGTCTCATCTTCTGTATCTGTTTCCTGCTGATCATGGTCGTTGTCCTTACCTATTGGGGATCCATGGAGCCCTCATCCTATCTGATCTAAAAGGGGGAGGGGTCCCGAGATCCGCCATGTTGACTCCTTTGGTTGAGATGGGCTGGAAGCCTTGTTGGGGTACCACTAGTATCCTGATGGTTCCTAGGTGAGGAGAAATTAATTCAGTTAGTAGTTCAAAGGCATTGATCTGAGAAATAGGTTTTAAAGCCCCTGTCACTGGGTGGTTTCAGAATGGAAAGTCTGTTGGGCCCGTGGCCCTTTGACTTCTGGCCCAACTGGTCATTCAGGTGTTACCCCCTGTCCCAGTCCAGAAAGGCCTGGAAGCGGGTGCCTGCCTGTAGTGATTGTAATCAGCAAGCTGGAGACATGTTGGAATAATTACCCATGGGGGACAATCTGTTGCTCGGGGTGAGGAGCCAGAGAAAATTGATAAGGAAAGTGGATTAAGACCTTGGACTAGGAAAAAGGTGACACTGAGAGCTAAAGAACAAGAAGGAGGCTTTAGTGCAGTGGGGGGATGGCTGCTCTGTCTGGCCCACATCAGTTTCATCGGCGTTAGCTTGGGTAAGACCATAGCCTCCTACCCAGGCTTTATGTATGTCTCAAATTATATTTTATATGCAAATATTTTCTGAGACCTGTTTCAGAGAGTTATTAAATGTGTAAGAGGGCTGAATAATTTATCAGGTTAACAAAAGACTAGAATTTAGGTTGACGTGCATTTGATTTTAGACTCCGTGGTGTTTGATTTGTGTGGCCTTCTCTTGCTGCTGCCAGTAGTGCCTGTGTAGCAACAATGACACTCTTTCTAGCTGAGGGCTTTTTCTTGTTTGCTTTCTGGAATGACTTGGCTGCTTTTTCTTCCTTTCTTCTTCTTCTTTTTTAAACGTTTACTTTAGATTAACCACAGAAAACCATTTGACAAGTATCTGAAGAGACTCACTCTCCCCACAAGAGAGGTTATTAGTTGCTTCTTGGTGAGGAAAAAGTCCTGAGAGGGATTAAATAAGAGCAACACTTTCCGAGTCATTAGATGCGAGGCAGGTTAAAGTACCAGAAAAATACACTGCAGCGTTCACTTTGGCACTAGGTAATGACTTAATGGTCCTCTAGATTTCAGATATTCTGTGTGGGGGAACATTTAAGCCCCTCTGAGGCCTGATTAGCAAACAGTGTTACTTCACTTTGCAAAGGAGGATGTAATCAGCTGTCCGCTGAAAAATTTAGGAGTGCTTTAGGGTTAGTCATGATGCCTGTTTTGTATGTTAGCAATTATGTCGAGTGGTTCTGTTCAAGAAGTTTGAAAGTGAAGCGAGTGTTTCCCAGAATTCCTCTACTTACAAGCGAGGTTCAGGGATGGTGGTGCCCTTGTTAGTATTCGGTAGTGGTTGAGCGCACACATTTTGGGTTTGGAGTCAATCCCAGCTTCCTAATTTCCTAGCTGGATGACTTTGTGAAAATTACTAGTTACCTTCCTGGTTCCTCATCGGCAAAATGGGGACTGTAAAGCTTGAGTTACAGGATTATTGTGAGGTATAATGTAACCAGGGCAACACCTTTTCTCGAGCCTCATTCCATTCTCCAGCGACTGGTTTTGGGTTTGTGTGGGGGAGGCTGGCCTGCCTAAGATGTGATGTACGCGCTCGGTGATTGTACGGTAAGCCAGTACTGTGTCAGGCCCGTGTGCGCTGAATACTGAAGACGTGGCCGTGCGCAAGACAAAGAAGGTCTCTGCTCTCAGGGCATTCACATTCTGATCAGGGACACAGAAAAAGGATCAAGCAAACACTCACATATATGTAATAACATGCTAGACGGTACTAAGTGTGGTGGAGAAAAATAAGATAGAGTAAGGGAGTAGAAAGTAAAGAGGAAAGTCAAGGAGAGTCTCTTCGAGGTGATAGCAAAGGAAATGGATCATTTTAAAACTTAAGGCCTTCACGTAGCTAAGGAGAGGCCACAGAGGGATGAATGGGTCAGTAACATTATTTTCCTCAAGCACAGACAGCACCAGGGTACAGTCTAAAAAAATAGATTAAAAAGGGGCAGATAATGTTCTGTCTAGTAATGGAATATTGTTCCTCATGAGAGGGCCAGAGGAATCTTTGCAGGTTATGCTGCATAGGGAAATAGTCTTCTTTAACAAGAATTATTGTATGGTCCTGGGAGGAGTGGCCACGGAGGTTCGGAACTCCCTTCAAAAGAACCCATTATGGAGCTTGGCTAATTAACAGTCTCAAGCTGTCGCATCTGGGATCATTCTCTGCCAATACCACCGCTAGACGATTTCTAACTTATGATTGAACGTGAGGTGTGTGCTAGAATAAGACCATTTGCTGGATGCAAGATTCCTCTAATGGGCAACGTTTGCTCAAGGCTCCCCATTGGTCTAGCCAAGACTTTTTTAGAGCAGCACTGCAATCTGAGACTCGTCTTAAGCAGTTCTTCCTTCCCTCTGACATCCTCTCACAGATGTCAGCCTTGTATTGTGGCCTGAAGTTCCTCCGTCCCTACTGCTTCTCTATCCTCCTGTATCCTTCAAGAGTTATTCATCCAATAACATCTAATCCTGTCTTGGCTTCTACTTCTTTTTTTTTTCATAATTTTTTTATAGTTAAATTTATTAGGATGACACTGGTTCATAAAAATTACATAGGTCCCAGGTGTACAACCCTATATCATCTGTGTGTTGTGTTATGTGTTCACAGAGGCAGTGCTCTTTCCATCACCATGTATTTGAGACCTGTCCCTTCTCTCCCACCCCCTCCCCTATACCCTCAGATAACCACTAACCACTAAACTGGTGATTGTGTCCATGAGTTTTTGTTTCTTTGTTGCTTTCATCTTTGTGTTCCACATTTGAGTGAAATCATGTGGTTCTTGGTTTTTTCTGTCTGGCTTCTTTCGCTTTGCATGATGGTCTCAAGGTCCATCAATGTTGTCACAAATGGCAGTATTTCATCTTTTCTATGGCTGAGTAATATTCCATTGTGTGTATGTACCACAGCTTCTTCATCCAGTCATCTCTCAAAAGACACGGCTATTTCCATGACTCGACCACCATGAACAGTGCTGTGATGAACAATGGGGTACATATATTTTTGTGGACTGAAGTTTTTAAAGTTTTTGGATAGATACCCAGAAGTGGATTGCTAAGTCATATGATAACTCTATTCTTCGTTTTTTGAGGAACCTCCACAATGCCTTCCACAGTGGTTGTACCAGTTTGCACTCCCATCAGCAGTGTGTGAGAGTCCCTTTTCTCCACAGCCTCTCCAGCACTTGTTGTTGTTCCTTGTCTTGTTGGTAATTGGTTTCTACTTCTTGGAAGACCTGAACAGACACAGTGGGGACCGAGAGTGGGCAGAGAAAACAAGTGGTAAGAGGGGTGTGCAAGCCAGGGCTGATGGTAGGTGAGGTGGACAGAGAGCTGGGCTTGTTCACAGACCTATGGATGAGGCCATGAGGGGTCCCTTAACCTTGAGAAGCCTGGGAGCAAAAATTACCATACTGACCTGCAAGACCGGAAAAGCAACCAACGGGGCTTGACCCACAGTGATCTATGAGGATGGTTACTAGACGCTGGCTTTCCTCGGGACAAAATAGACAGTCAGCCAATAAAGAATGCTCCTTAATCTCTACAAACCAGAGAAGGCAAGAGCAGAGGAACAGAATGCTAATGGCCATCACCCAATTAAAAGTTTTGAACCTTGCTCAGGTCTCAGACTTGAGACAACTTTCAGACCTAGAACACATTGACCAAAGAGGTTGCTGGGGCCCTGAGAGAAAGAATCGTGCAGTGCTGTGGCAATAATTCCAACAAACACAACAGCAGCAACAAAAACCATGCACTCCAGATGATGAACTAAAGCCTGGGAGAGTCAGGGACCTGCCACTTCCGTCCAGTATTGGGGTACAGTGGTCAGGAGCTTGATGGGGATATTTGCTCCAAAGTGAAAAATAAGTACTGCGTCTCACATCCTTTACTCCAAAGAGGGGAAAACAACACCTATTCGATTTCTTTGGGTTATGAAACCACATATTGCACACAGGAATGTGGTTCTGGTCCAAACTCCAGGTAACGCAGAAGGCTGTCTGCTTTGTGGAGCCCGGAGCAGGAAAAGGCTCTGCAGAGGTCCAGACTGTGATACAAAACCTGGATGCTTTTGGCCGAGCGAAGATGAAGTGTGTCATTCACAGAAAGCCTTAGTGGGAGAAAGGCTACCCAGAGCCCTGGGTTCTAAAGGAAGGCCGTGGGGAATTATTTGTCTTTTGGAGAACATGTCCCACTTTGGGCCTTCGTAAAGATGGAAATGATACATCTGGAACCGAACCTGGACAGAGGATGCGGTTCAATCGCAAGAGCAGGTAGCTCAGATGCCCATGTCACAGTCTGTGGTGGCATCATCACCCCTTCTCCAGCTCATTCCGTGGCCATTTGGGGGACAGGTGCCGTACAACCAGCCTGAACTTGTACCTGGTTTACAGATGGGATGGCTCCGTTTGTGGATATGAGCTGAACTTCCAGGTGGCTCTACTGCAGCCACGTTCAGGGGTGGCCTTGAAAGACACTGGGGAGGGCAAAAGCTTCTTTCTAATGAACAGGGATGTAAGTGGTGCGCCTGGCCTAAACGGAGAAGTAGCCTGAGGAGAGACTGTATAGAGATTCGTGGGCTGAGATAATAGTGTGGCTGGCTGGCCAAGGACCTGGAAAGAAAGTGCTGGACTGTGAGACCCAGGAGGGCTGGAGTAGAGGCGTATGGATGGGCACATGAGATGATGCACAAGGTACAGCAGACTTGCAGTTAACCGGCACCCATGGGGAGCGGTAGGTGCCGGATAAGTGTAAGGAGACTCTCCATTCACCAGAACCCAAGCAACCGGCACTCTCAAGCCACTGGCAAAATCTCAAGCAGGCAGCTGACAAAACGTTCATGTTAGCAAAGAGTCTACTACATTAAGATTTTTATGTCACATATTAATGTCCACTGGAAAGCATCCCACCACAGAAGAGATACCAAACACTGAAGTAGGCACAATGACGTAGCCAGTTGATGTTCCACAGCCATTGTTATGGACCACCCTGTAACTGGAACAATGGGTATTCAGATGGAGTGGCCTCAGTGGCAGACTTGGAGGTTACACATAAGTCCAACAGAACAGACACCAACTTCCCAAGGCGCTTGACCTACAGCTGGCTCTGATTAGTACATTCGCGCAAGCCTGCCCACTATTGGGTCCTCTGTCCTTAAAACACGTGCTTCTCTCTCCTCTGGGCAGCTGGGTGGATGCTATACTTCATCTTCTCAAGCTTTGGTCTAAGGATAGTCATCCATCCTTGGCAGGGACGCATTTACAACATACTTTTAGAACTAGGTTGACCAGGCGTACCATTTTACCTGGGATGGAAAACCACAGTACTGCCCAGTTTCAAACAGGTTGTATGATCAGCCTACTGACACCTTAAGTGTAGCCCCGTGAGACTAGGTTGACCAGATGTACCATTGTTTCTGTCCTGTTTAAAGCAGTACCATGGGGCAGCCTATTTAGAACACACGATATTTGAAATTCAACTTGGCGTCATTCTGGTAGGCTCCAATTTTATGAATTTAACTTTATTTCCAGAGCTCTATTAAAAAGAAGGTCCATTAGCCAAATTAATGACTGTGGAGTGGCCGTGGAATAGGTCACCTGGTAGATTTTCTGATTAACCATTTTCAAAAGTTGTTCGCATCACAAAATCTCACTCGCTGTTGATTTTTATCGAAAACCCTACAATCCCATCAACACAGTGTTGTCAAGAGACTTTATGATCGAGCCAGGACATGTCGTTCCCCCATGGTACTGAAAGCCAGGCCCAGGTCTGAGGGTATCAGGTTCTTGATCGGAGCAGCCTGGAACGGCATAGATGCTATCCTGTTTCAGCTTTGCTCTGCCCGTTGGAAGTGAAAGAACTCACACCATACGTCATGGGCTTGCAAGGTGACTGCTCAGAACAGCCAGAAGGATTTGCTGAAGCACATGGCAATTAGGATAAAAATTGCCTGTTTCTGTTCAGCCCCACAGGGGGAAGCATTTTGAAATGGACTCTGACTGGAGCTGATTGCATTGTTTCGTAGGCGGTTCATCCCATCTACCACCTGGGGACACCTCCCAACCTATCCATTTTTCTTCCCTCAGGAAACCAATTTATGATCAGTGAATCACAGAGGGGAAGAAAGCTTATCTGGAGGTGATGAGGAGAACCTTCTATTACCTGAACCTACCCATAATCCTTACGTATTACAGATGCAATGCTGTTATATCAGCCACATTTAATTGGAGTTGAAAGATGGGATATGTTGTGGTGGGTTGAAATAGATAATGAATGGGAAGAGAAAGGCTTTTGAGATTGTCAAGGACGATGCAGACTTCCTAGAGTTAAATTTAGATTATATGCGTAAAATTAATTTTGTTCACAGACAGTGAATAATTAGGTATGGAATTGGTGCACTGTCAAATAAGTCTTTGGTGACTCTTAACGGGTCAGTAAAACTCTCCAGTCATCATCTCTTTTCCTGAAGGAGGCACACATTGCTTCAAGATCGGGAAGAAAGGGGCCAGGACGAGAATATTGTGTCCATATTACAGAAAGCCTTCAGGAAAAGCTTTGGATATGCAGTGGTGGTACCACCCCTTTGGGAGTTCTTCTCAACATGATTTTTCAATTAATGCATGTTAGAACAATGCTCACTCCGTAAAGCAAATTTCCATATACTTGGTGTTATGGACAGAATGTTTGTGTCCCCTCACAAATTTACATGTGGAAAGCCCTAATCCCCAGTGTGGTATTTGTGGGACCTTTGAAAGTAATTAGGGTTAGATGAGGTCATAAGAGCAGGTCCTCGTGTTGGAATTAGTGCCTTATAAGAAGAAATCAGTTAGCACTCTGCACTGTGTGAGGACACAGCAAGAAGGTGTCTGCCTGCAAACCAGGAATCGGGCCCTCACAAGATGCCACATCTTCCAGCACCTTGATCTTGGACTAATGGCCTCTACACCTGTGAGAAATAAATGTTTATTGTTTAAGCTGCTCAGTCCATTGTGTTTTGTTATAAGAGCCCAAACTGACTAAGATACGTGAGTTTACGTGGGCACTCTATTATGTTCTCTCAATGTCTATCTCTGCACCAACACTACAGTATTGTATTTTACTATAGCCCTACCTGGTGAGACATAGCTTCCTATCTCTATATATACTTTATCTTATCTAAAAGAGTGCCTTATATCTTCTTGGCCCTTTGCTTTTCTTTGTACATAATTTGTCTGTGGACAGTTTTGGGTTATCCAAATAAGCAATAATATCATTAATGACAGTTTTATCTCTCCTACTCCTATGCCTTTTAATTCCCTTTTTTTATCCCAATAGTACAATTTTAGATACAATTGGAGATAGAGGATATCCTTGTTCTTCGTATTCTTAAAGGGAATAGTTATGTCACCATTTTTTTCATGTTTATTCTTTGTTTCTTATAGCTCATATCAAGTTAAGAAAGATCCTTTCTATTCCTATATTTCTAAAACTTTTTATAATGGTTAGATGTTGACTTTTATGGAATGTTTTTCTATATCTACTAAGCACATCATAAGTTTTTCTCCTTTAATATGTTAAAACGTTAAATTATGTTGATTTCTATATGAAACTCATCCTTGAGCCATACCCACCATGTATTATGTGTCCTATGTGTATAACATATATGTATATTTTAGAAATACATGGTTAGATTTGGGTAGCAGCCAAGAAAACACACCACTTACATCTGCTATTTCACAGACTATAAGTGACTGACAGCCCCAGTTGACGGGAGCAGTGTCTGTGGGGATTGCCAGGAGACACCCCCTCACTCACGGCACCTCCATTGGGAGTGCACAGGTGACATTCCAATCCATTAGCCACCAACCCATTTCACACAGAGAAGATGGTCCCCCCGGCATTACATATTCAGAGGTTGCTACAGGCCTCCCGGATCTAGCTCGATGGTCTTCGTAGTACCTTGCTGTAAGTTCTTTGTTAAGATCCTATACAAGGAAGTCGGTTCACGGGAGCTACCTTAGCAAGTATTAGGTGCCACTGCCACTTTCGGGAAAGCTTTCTGTGGTAGTGTGGAGCCAGCCTGCCCCTGTACTTCAGAAATATTTTCAGGTTGTCATGATGTAAAGTATAGGTGAATTTTATTTCTTCCACCAATGCAATGTCAGAGACAACCTTTTGAACCAGATATAGTCAATGGAACCAAAAACAAATTTCCAAAGTCAAAATATTGAGTCCTCATTTCTACACTCTCCATGTTAAACACCCTCTTTTTTTAGGATACCACCAAGTCCCTTAGTCCAACCACGGCTCCAACATGCAGTAGCCAAAACCACATTGCCATGACAACCCTTACGCTCCTGTATCTCTCCATCCTGATTTCTTATTCCTACTGATCCTTGGGCCACCTTTCACTTTGTCCTGACAGTGCCTGTTACGGTGACCTATGCCTCACCCAGCCAGTTCCTCCTCAGTATTTCCAATCAGTCCAGCCCATATCGCTATTCACAGAGCAGCACTGACAGCTTTGATGTTTTATTTCTGACCCTATCCAAAGGAAGCAGGGGAGAGCCTGCCGTACAATACATACAAAGTCTACAGTCGTGTGCAGTGATGTCGCAGGCCTTCACCTTCACTCACCACTCACTCACCGACTCACCCTGAGCAACTTCCAGTCCTGCAAGCTCCATTCATGTAAGTGCCCTATGCAACAGTACCATTTTTTAATCTTTTATACGATATTTTCACTGTACCTTTTCTGTGTTTGGTTATACAAATACCGTTGTGTTGTGATCGTCTACAGTACTCAGTCGAGTTAAATGCTTTACAGACTTGTAGCCTAGGAGCTATGCCGTATAGCTTGGCTGTGCAGTAGGCTACACCGCCTGGCTTTGTGTACACGAAACTTGGTGATGTTCACACAACGACAAAATCGCCTAACAGTGTACTTCTCAGAACAAAGTGAATCCCCATTGTTAAGCTGCGTGGTTTCCTTCTAAGAAGAGATTAGCTAAGGAGGGAGGCCTCAGGAGAAACCAACCCTGCCAACACCTTGGTCATGGACTTCCAGCCCCCAGAATGGTGAAAAAGTAAATGTTTATTGTTTGCACCACTCAGCTTGTGGTATTTTGTTACAGAGGCCCAAGAGGCTTAATATAGACCTTTGATTACGTGGAAGTCTACAGATTTGGAGAGAGCGTCTTCTTGCAGTCATGGCGTCTGCTTTGTCCTTGCTTTCAGGAAACAAACCAGTGGAAGCCAGTGTCCTCCCCACCCTGTCCCCCATCACTGGACACACACTTGCTCCCTTAGTCTCACAACCTCAGAAAAGAGATTTCATTTCCTGGTGCCTTTGTCAGAGGTGGGTCACAGCAAGGTGGGCCCTCCCTCAGGCACACTGTAACTAACTCAGACGCTTGTCTCCTTCCCCCACCACCTCTTCCATCTGTCACTACTGTGAGAAACCTCAGCAGCATTTAATTTTCACATTATTTCCATGGACTTCACAGTCCTCCATAGTAACTTTTCACACTTACACTTCATGTCATCATTTCCTTCTCCCTGTCCCCTACATTTTTTTAAAATCTCCTTTAATCTTGGATTAATATTATAGATAAAAGAACTGAGCATTAATCTTTGCTTCACTATAGGTGGTGAGAACATAGTTTCTTTTTATGGGTTTTTCAAAATGGAAAATAAGGAAAACGCCAATGGTATAATTAAAGTCTTAAATAGATTTGCGTTCCCAGGAGATGGGCTCCTGCGAGGCTGTTCATGAAGGGCGAACTTTCAACAGTCACAGAGAAGGGACATCAGCTCATCTCTTCCATTTCGGGGGAGGGGGCAGTGTTAGAAAGAGCTGCAAGGGGTTTTTAAGGGTGGGATGCCCACTAGTCTCCCAGTACACAGGCAGAACTTGTCATCCTAGTTCCTTTTCCCCTAGAAAAACCCTACAGCTTTGAATTTTTTTTATTTTTTATTTTTTTTTAATAACGAAGGGTCACATGCTTAAAAAAACAACAACATGGACTGACTAGTTTCTTTTCTGGATGATCCTGAGAAGCCAAAGGTAGGTGCAAATGGAAGAGAAGACAGGGAAAACAGGATTAGGAGGCTGAGAGGAATGTGGTGAGAAAAGCTAGGGCACAGAAAAGAGAACTAAAAATCAAAGAGAAGAAGTGTCTTAAAAGGCCCACAGGCTGGGATGTTTGCTCTGATAATGCTGATTACCACATTTAACATGTTAGTTGTTCAGATATGGAGGTGAGGGGTGGGGCCGCAGGCATAGTCAAGGAACTTTGGGAAGAATGTGCTTCCCTGTAAGATTATCCTAAGGGTAAGGTGACCAGAGAGAATCTATTGTCCAAAGCAGTACACTTGTAAGTCTGAACGGGGCCATTATTAATAAGTAAGCACAACCCTAAGGAAACTAGGATGGAAAGACGCCTTAGCAAGGGGCCACATCCCCACCCAATGCTTTCTTTACTCATGCCTGTGGTAACAAAAGCCATGAAGATCACAGCTAACTTGCAAGTTACTTTAGCCTGGCACTTAGGCGGGTTTTGCATGAACTATCTCCCTAGTCCCTTCACCAACTCTGGAGAGAAGGAGGTGCACACACCTAAAACTTACAACAAATGCTGACCTCATCATTCCTGGAGGATTGGGGATAATAGTTATATAGGAAGTTGGGACTTCACGAAGTCCAAAAATTTACCCAAAGGACTTTTGCTCCAGAACACCCAACGGACCATCACAGCTTCATTGCCTCCAGATAAGACCCTCCATCTTCTCTTTATCTATAGTGCACCCATCGCCCCAGGGCCTGCTCAACCCAGAGCTTTTCAGGAGGACATTTCATTCTCATTGCTGCAGGTTTTGACAGCTTGTTAGATAAAGCATCATTTCACTACGTGACTTCCAGATAGAAAAGTTAGGGTTTTTCTTTACTGTGTGCCTAACATCATCCCCCAAACACAAAGGCCTTTAAAAGTATCTATAGCAATAGGTGGATATATAGAGATATCACACACGCACACGCAGAAAAGCTGGCCAGTTGTGTGATGAAACTTGATGAATATGTCCCCTTTCTCTGCATCTTGCTAATGAGATAGACCCTATATCCTGGCCATTGCCCTTAACTCTCACAGTGGAGTTTGTGATACTCATAGGGTGCATATACCTAAAAATGTTTGTTCATTAAATGTTAGGGTGGTGTCAGTTAATAAAACTATATAGGTTTCAAGTGTACAATTCTAATACATCATCTGTATATTGCATCCTGAGTTCACGGCCCAGTCCAGTCCCCTTCCATCACCATGTACTTGATCCCTTTACCCTTTTCAACCTCGCTGCACCCGCCTTTCCCTCTGGGAACCATCGTACTGTTTTAGGTTTATTCTTTGTTTTATATCCCATGAGTCATATGGTCCTTGATTTTTCCATCTAATTTAGCATGCTAAACGAAGGAAGTCAGATGGAAAATGTTTTCATTTTAGAATTTTTTAATCTTAGAAGTGTTTGTTAGAACTGAAATTACACATGGATGTGAACCCAGCTGAACTCCCTTTACAAAAAAATCTATCATTTTTGTGTTATTTTACATCATTTATTTGTAAATTAAAAAAGAGAAACTTAATTGAAAAGAAATGACGTCTACCTAAAATGGTCAAATTAAGAACTATTCTTAAGCACATAAGTTTAATTTACAAGTTAACCTAAACTTGACTTTTGTGGCAAATTAACCAAAAGGACCAGAAAATATTTAACTACAACTTACAGCTTCATAAAATTTAGAGAAATGTATAGATAATTATTAAATAAGTAAGACACCAAAAGAGTTTTCCAAAGATTTATTGAAGCAGAAACAGACTGGTCAGATACTTGTTGGAAAAAAGCAGTTTTAATGGTATATTCAAAAATACTTCTTAAAAAGTATTCTAGCACAAGGCTTCTTCGTAAACTAGATTACGTTGTAAACTTCTTTCTAAATCTTTTGGGAGCGTTGGTTCTTAAGAACTAGAGCTCATTCCTATTCCAAATCTATCTTGCGCTCCTGAAAAACTGCAGAAAGGCACTTGAAAGCTGTTTCTTTACGATATGGATTTCTTTTTTATTCTTGCTGGTAAGGTATTGTTGCACTGAGTGTGTGCAATTTTCATTCCAGATCATCATGATGCTGAGACGTTTCATTGATAACCTGTAGAAAAATTTCAGATGGTTAGAAATTTCAAATCTAATATAATACTGCATGCTAAAAATGAAATTACCCCATTCGGCATGATAAAAACAAATCCTACTAATTATATGGATTGCATTGGGACAGATGGAAGGTCATTTTGGTGCTGCATGACCCAGGATTCCAGCTCGGGGGACAGATAAAATGCACTTCAACGATAGGTAAAATAAGCATCCAACGAAATGTTAGGACATTTCTTTCCTGGCATAGAGAGGTTAACAAGAACTACTCAATCCTAGGTCCTTAAGTATGTAACAAGGCCTGAGTGTTTAGGTGATGGGTCAGTCGAGATCAAAACCTTCCTGATAGTGAGGTAGTCTAATAAAATAGTTCGTCAAGCTAGTCTAGGAAGGAACTTAAAAAAGCTGTGCTCTCATTTTAAATTGAGGACCATAGAAAATCACTGATTTTGGTCTGTAGGAAGACTGCTGTCTCCCCTTCACATCTAGGAGCCAAATCCTTAGTTGGCTGTGTGCGGTGCTGGAAGAAGAGGCCTATTCGCCGTCTAGCAGGCACGACTGAAAACGAACCTCCCAAATTAGCTGGCTGTATCTGAGCTACTTATTGATCGAAAAGGCTATCAGTGCCGGCCTGAGATGACTCCGGTCTTGATTTCAAGATACCAACCTGTCCATCTCTAGTTTCAACCGTCTTAATCAGCAGTGTTCTTTTTGAGTGGGTGTCAACAAGAGGGAGTGAATCCAGGTTGGTTTCTGAATAAAGCAAACAGGAGAGTCAAAAAGAACGAACAAACTATGTTGCCCAAGTAATTAGGATTTTTGATCACAACTGGTGAAAGCACTACTCCCACAATAATTCTGAGGACTATTACCTGGTTTAAAACCCAGGGGCTGACCCCACTGTGGGTCAGGCAGAGATGGTGTACTGACTGCAGTGTGTACGCCACCAAGAGGAAATACAACAGGGTTTGCATAGAAAGTAAGGCAGCACTCATGTTTGCACATTAGGGATGTTTTATAGAATTTTCCCTTGTGTGGCATTTTTCAAGTACCATTTTAAAATGAGTGCTTTAGAAACCGAATGATTACAAGCTGTTGAAATTTTTCAAACAGACCAGTCAAATACTTACCCCTCAGGTTCAGGGAAGCAAAGTTTGGAAGAGGCAGGGAAATCCTGAAAAAGACAAAGAAAAAGGAAAATTTTTGGAAAACAATTCCAACAACAAGGAACAAATTTGTACCTTCCTTGTTTTCATCAAATAAGGAATCTTACTCTTATAATTCATAAGGAAGGATTTGCTTCAGGAGTACTTACCTGAGTGATCTCATTATTAGTACATTTAAATATTTCACTCCAAGCATTTTCTCCAAGGGGGCATGAGCTGGAGGTATCATTGAGTGGGAAGATTATTGGCTTTCATAGAATCATAGGTTCAAACCCCACCTCTGCTATTTGATTAAATGACTAGGGTGAGTTATTCCTCTCTGAACCTAATTTTCCTTATTTATACGAAGTGGTAAGCAGCTCTGAAGATGAAGTAAGATAATGTATGTAAAGCCAGTGGCATAATGCCTAGCAAATGACAGCCGTTAATTCACGCACACAAGTCCCTGTGTCCCACGTACCTGCTCTCCTCGCCCTCCAACAGCTTCCTGTAGGTAGCAATCTCAATGTCAAGAGCCATCTTAACATTCAGCAGGTCTTGGTATTCACGAAGGTGACGAGCCATTTCTTCCTTCATGTTCTGAATCTCATCCTGCAGGCGGCCAATAGTGTCTTGGTAGTTAGCAGCTTCAACAGCGAAGTTCTCTTCCATTTCCCGCATCTGGCGTTCCAGAGACTCATTCTGGAAGAAGTGAGAAAGCCCTCCAGCGTTAACTGCCAGAAAAACCCAGCTATTCCCCCAAACCACTTGCAGAACATTCGCAACCACTTCCCTTAGTGGCAAAGGGTGAACACTCCAATTCTGGGTGGAGAATACAAGTACCAAGTCCTTCCTTATTAAAAGCAATAATATCCGTAATCTAACATCTTTAGATCTCAAGTGCTTTTTGAATCTGTCTTGACAGCTCATTTTCTTTTGATGGCAATAATACATTTTTCTCCATCTGAACTTGTGTTCAGATGCCACCATGAGCTTGGTCAAGGGACCAGCTCCGAGTGGGTTGCTGTCCCTCTGACTGCAGTGTGATACTCACAGTTCCTTTAAGCGCATCGACTTCGCAGGTGAGGGACTGCACCTGTCTCCGGTACTCGTTGGACTCCTGCTTTGCCTGGCGCAGGGCATCATTGTTCCGGTTAGCAGCCTCAGAGAGGTCAGCAAACTGTCAGGAAGAAATCAGAGATGCAGCTCACCAAGCGACTTGATTCTGTCTGAGAGTCTACCTTTCCCGAACAAATGAGAAAGTCAAAAGATCGCAGACTATTAACGAAGGCGTGATGCAAGCCAAATTTTGTATCTTAAGTTCAAATCTCAGTGTCTGTCGGAATATGTCTAAATTTCTGTTTAGAAAACCAAAAAAGAGAGCCGTGGAATGCTGAAGTAGAAATTCACTTCATTACTCTCATTTAAAGAGGGTAGAAGTCAAGGTCATAGTGTTGGGGTTTACTCTGAAGCAGAATCAATGAAGGGTAATCGAAGTGTGAGTGGTGGGGCGGCTGTAGCAACAAATAAAACCTGAACTTGAAGTTAAAAAGCTACCTTTCTGACCAGAGCTCAAGGACAGTTAGGAATCACAGACAGGTACAGCATTTGCAGAACAAAATGCTCTTCTTTCGCTCTAGCCACACTGACTTGTTTCATACCTTGGACTTGTACCATTCCTCAGCCTCCTGGAGGTTCTTGGCGGCCACGCTTTCATACTGCTGACGTACGTCACGCAGGGCAGCCGTGAGGTCAGGCTTGGAGACATCCACATCGATTTGGACATGCTGCTCCTGAATCTGAGCATGCAGCTCCTGGATTTCCTGAAGGAAAAACAGACAGAAGGTCAGCCACGGCAAGTATGGGAGCGGCTTGACCCACGTTCATTCGCAGAAAGTGGCTCCACTGACCTCCTCATGCAGTTTCTTCAAAAAGGCAATCTCTTCTTGCAAGGATTCCACTTTACGTTCAAGGTCAAGACGTGCCAAAGAGGCATTATCAACATCCTGTTTTGAAGAGACAAGACGGGACACTGAAGAGCCCAAAGTCCATAGCTTCTCTCACTCACTCATTTCAAATTAATCCTAGGGGCTTAACCGTATTCAGTATTAAAAGGGCTTGACAAATTTTATGACCTTAAATAAATGTGTGCCAACATGGTGAACTGCAATCAATAAATTATTACTGAATCCACATTATACCAGTGAGGTGTTTTGTTTTTTTTTTTTTAATTTAGAAAATCAATGCTATAACATCTAAAAGAATTTTTTTTTTTGGGGGGGGGGTAATGTCATGGAATAATGTAATAATCGGAGTTAACCAGATGTCACCACTTCATCAACACATGAATGCATGTCGCACAGAAATTTGCACTTTAGAAGTTTCACTGTATACCAAAGCTCTTTTCTTCCCTCTCTACACAAATCTTCTGAAATGTATCCTTAAGATCCAAAGCAAATATGGAGTCATCGGGCATTCACGTCACAAGGCTAGATTAATACTCCAATTGAGGATGGACACTGGCAATGGCGCAGGTCAGGCAAATCAGGAAAAGCAATGTAACTCTGATCTGTATTTTCTTTGCTTTCTGCAGTGGATTTCCTTCTTTTTTCTGAAGTTCCCTGCCTCAGCCTACAGGGTGTGTGCATCCTTTTTATTTAGCACTGTGTCAGTTCAGGTTACTTCCAGTTTGTTGCAGAATGACTAGTCAAAATGCTTGCATATAATGAAACTATTGTATATGCAGAATTCTTGCTACCCTGACTCTTTTTCTGAGTTTTCACCGTTTGCAAACTGTGACATTCCAAATCAGAAAGTGTAATTTGGCAACTTAGGTTTTATTTCCCCTCAAGGGAATATCATGATGATCTTTATACCTCTGATCTTGTAAGCAATTATATTTGGAGTACAGTTTTATAGCCTTATTGTCTTAAAATGTTGAAACACTTCTGTCACCTTCATGGGAAAATGAGGAATGGGTGATGATTTAAAAAAAATCAGGTTTGGGAAAAATTCATTGTTGCTTGTTATTATCAAGGCATATAAAATGATATAATAACTTACTGGCCTTTATAAAAAAGTGCAATATGACATTCTATTTCATTGAAGAGAATATGAGGGATGTTACTTAATCCCTAAACAGATCTTTTTTCTTTTTTGGGAGGGGTGGGGGTGGGGGTTGCTGGTGGTAGTTCCTTGCATGGGAATCAAACCCAGGCCACGGTGTTGAGAGAGCCAAAGCCTAGCCACTACACGACCAGGGAGCTTCCCCTAAACAAATCTTTTATACTAATACTGTTTTACATTAACTCACTACTCTGCAGAAAGCATTACAAATATGATTATCACAAATGTCCAGTAACTAAAATGAACCACACATTGCTGTATTTAAATTAATTTGCCAAATATATTTCTGCTTCAAATGTTATTCCAGGAAGATCCCTGATGGTATAGTGGCTTAAGGCTTCGGCGCTGGCACTGTCAGCGCTGAGGCCTGGGTTCGATTCCCAGCCAGGGAACTACCCACATACAAGAAAAAGAAAGGAAAAAAAAAAAAGTTATTCCAGACTATATATCTGAGGGTGCTTTTATAGCCAATCCCAGCAAGTGTTCAGGAAAATAAATCTATGCTGGGAACGCTTTCTGCTTTTGGATTCCAACTACACAAGTACATTTTTTAAAAAATCCTTTAAGTCCATCTAACTTTGTAGCAAAACAAACAAACAAACAAAAAACCCTTTCATTAAAATTCTGTTCTTCCGCCTTGGGTTTATTCTTTATTTATAGAGAGAATGCTGAAGAGTGTAAGGACCCAATAAAGAAAGGCCTTTCCAAATGTGAGGCACGACTGTAGCTTTAAGAGCTTTTCACATCACATACTTCACAAGTCTGGGCCAGATACTAGATAACGGATGTTAGCAAATACTTGTGTCCAATTAGAACTGTGCTTACATCATTACATATTCAATAAGAATGTAGCCTGTTGCAAAGCTTCTCTGGGAACACAAAGACTCCTATTATTTCTGTCCAGAGCCATCACACTAGCCAGAATGTCTGTATCTACATTCCATAGTGAAGCCCAGAGAAACCATTAATACCTTTCAGTGAGGGGACAGATGGCCCCTTTCCACCCTTATTAGATCACAAAATAGTTGTGCATAGCGATACTTACATCTAACTTTAGTGCCACAATAGAATTTTCACAGAAGAAAAGAAACGTGCTGGCTTAATTCCAGGTAAGCTAACTTTTTTATCCGTTTTACATTTTTAACTATAGGGCAAAATTGCGCTTTTGTGGCCTTGTAAAAAGTTTGTCAACTTGTTTTAGGAAACCGCAATCTAACTCAAACCCTAACTGTAGGAAATCAGATTATCAATGTGTTGCAAAAAAAAAAAAAAAAAAAAGTAAAACTATTCCTTTGGAAAAAATCTGGAAACAAAGAAATAAGTTAAATAAGGACTCTGTGTCCTAAGGAACGATCATGCAAGGATTTTTATCCCGGGAAGCGCCAATCTGGGGTCCTCTGCCACTAGGGGGCTTTGCTCCCAGACAGTACGTTTTGCACTGTCTGGGGTAAGTAACGTTTAGAAGTGGCCGTGGCTGTGGGTTGCTTGGGTGGGGTCCGGTGGCTGTGAATGGGGAAGAGTATCTACAAACCTGTCTGAAAGACTGCAGGGTGCTCTCGGCTTCCTCTCTCTGAAGCATCTCCTCCTGCAACCTGAAACAGTTGCACATTAACCAAAGGGGAACTGGGAAACCGCCAGGGGCGGGGCGGCCACACCCAACCACCACGTCGCCGCGCCGCTAGACAATAGCTGCTGCGCCACCTCCGCGGGAACCCAGCGACTGCGGCTTTCAGAACTGCCACCCTCGGCAAGTTTTAGCGGGACTTGGGCCGCAGCGTGGAAAAGCAATCACGGACCTGCAAGGCGAACGCCGTCACCCCGCCCCCGGAAGCCTCTGCAACCCCTTTGTCTAGCTTCCCGCACAGCCATCCTTTGCTCCCTCCTCCGCCCCAGGGCTGGCAGGCCGCCAGAAGAGGCCAAGAAACTTTGTTAAAGTTTGGAAAAACCGCGCTCCTCGTTTGCAAGGGCCTTCAACGACCAAGTGATACCTTCAAGAAATCTGTAACTTGAAAGGGGCGTGCTTAGGCAAAGACTGGGTGGAGAGGGGAACTAACTGCAAGGTCTGGGTTCCGGGCGGGGCTGCGCCCTCGCAGCCACATCCCCGCTCCCCTGCAGCCACCGCCCTGACCACATCCCCAAGGGCGTGGCAGCACCTCGCTGGGGGCCCAGATCCCTTCTCCCTCTCTTCCGCGGCCCCGCGTGGGTGTCGCCTTACTTCTCCCGGAGTCGCATGATGTCCTCCGCCAGGTTGTCGCGCTCCACCTCGACGCGGGCCTTGTCGTTGGTGAGCTGGTCCACCTGCCGGCGCAGCTCCCGCATCTCCTCCTCGTAGAGGTCCCCCAGGCGCGACTTGCCCTGGCCCTTGAGCTGCTCGAGCTCGGCCAGCAGGATCTTGTTCTGCTGCTCCAGGAAGCGCACCTTGTCGATGTAGTTGGCGAAGCGGTCATTCAGCTCCTGCAGCTCCACCTTCTCGTTGGTGCGGGTGTTCTTGAACTCGGCGTTGATGGCATCGGCCAGCGAGAAGTCCACCGAGTCCTGCAGCAGCCGCATGCTGGGGCCACTGCTCCGCAGGCGGACCGCCGAGGAGCGCGTGGCGTACACGCCGCCGGGGGACGAGGCGTAGAGGCTGCGGCTGGTGCTGGGGCGCAGGGCGCTGCCCAGGCTGTAGGAGCGGGTGGATGTGGTCACGTAGCTCCGGCTGGAGCTCGGCCGGCTGGTGGTGCCGGGGCCGCCGAACATCCTCCGGTAGGAGGACGAGGACACGGACCTGGTGGACATGGCTGCGGCGGTGGGTGGGTGGGCAGCTGCGGCGGCGCGGACCGGCGAGGGGCGAGCGAGGGCGCGGTGGGTGTGGGCGGTAGGAGTGGTGCTGCGTCTCTGGCGCGGAGCTCCCGGAGCGAGAGTGGCAGAGGACGGGACCCCGCCGAGGGCGCAGTCTTTATAACTTTTTAGGCACGGGGGTCTCCTCCCACTGCCATCCCAGTCGCGGCAAGCACCAGCCAATGGGGACCTGGCGAGTAGCGGGAAGGGTGGGCGGGGGCACCCAGGAGCCTTCCCCCTCAGCGCTCCCCGACTCCCCGGGACTGGGCTCGGTCCCATTACTTTCCAGCTGGGCTGGGACTTTCGGGGGCTTTCCTGACGGTGGCCTGAGCTCTGCTTACCCTTGGGTGCTGAAAAAGGCGGGGTCGCGCGGTTGTGGGGGAACGCTTCGAAGAGATCCCTGGCCCCGCGCCAGAGAGGGTGGGCGGAGGCGCGCGGGTGGGAGGGGCGCGCGGCTGCAGGGCCGCGGTCGGTGGGAGGGGGTGGGGAGACCCACAGGCGAAGGCGCAGGAGAGGGGGAGTGAGGCCTCCTGCAGATTGCCGGGCGCGTAGAAAGAGACAAAGAGCTCCCGAGATTGGAGCGCGAGGTCGTGGGGCGCACCGGCCGGGACGCGGGGTTGGGCCCCCGCGCAGCCGTGCACACTCGGCTTTTGCAAGGGGGACCGCTCGGCCCGCATCTCTTTTCACCCTCTTGTCTTCGGGTTCCTATTCAGGGACGTATAACGGTCTTGGTCGGGCTGGGGACCGCGCGGGCTGCGGGGCGGCGGCCGAGGAAAGCCCGCGGGAGCGGGGTGGGGTCGTGAGTCACCGGCTGTGAGTCAGCGGCGGGCGGAGGGCTCCTAGCGGCTCCCGGGAACCGTTAGACGGGAATTGACTCGGGTCTCTTTGGGCCCCTCGAGAGAAGTGCATTTTTTTTTTGGGGGGGGGGGTTTCTTTTTTCCAAGTTTAACTCAACTTCGAGGCGGGCGTCTGCTCTCTTGTGTGTGAGGAAGACCCGAGCGCCCCGAAGTTCTTTAGAACTCGCCAAAGCCCGATTTTGCTCCAACGGGCGGACTTCCAAGCAAGAAACTTCTGCAGACCCTGAATAGTCGCCCAGCACGGGGGTTTTCTCGCCAAGGCCCCTCCCACCCTTCCCTCGCTTCTCCTCTCAGCCTCTCCCGCCCCCCTCAAGAAACCACACCCGGATTTGAACACGATGTAAAAGTTCTGGGTGAAAGAGGAAACCCGGCGTCCATAGTTTCAAGATCAAAGTCAGTGCTGCCTGGTGTTGGTGCCACAGTGGCAGTCATTAACGGTATACTCTGCGCCCATTATGCAGTGAATCGGGTGCTGCTTTAAAACTCCAGTGTGATTAATGCAAAGCAATTCTATAACTCAGATGCCATCGTGTTTGGGGGAAATGGATTTCCTCTTAGTTAAGCTGTGCACACGGCAGGATTCCGGTGACTTGCCCGGAAAATGTCACAGGTCCTTGTGGTCTCTTTTCCAGAAGAATGGGTGCAGAGAAAACTGTCTACAGAACAAAAAAGCTTTTGGTGCAGGGAACCAAGGGAGTGTTCGGATTCCAGAACCTTTGTAGGCAAATCACTCCAGGGCTATTGTTGCAATATTAGGAACACGCAGAACAGAATGGTTAAGGGAGATAAAGGGAGCAAAAGCAAGCCAGTCTTTCTGTGATTTAAGTAGCAATTTAAAAATCACAGTTTTTTTTTAATATTCAGAAGATTTAGGGAGTACTGAATAGATGAACCCGAAAACCTCTGTAAAAACAGAAGCATCTCAATCCTATAGTGAATAGATAAGGGGGGGGGAGAGTAAATTCCTTCCTTCTGGTTCTTTTTTTTTTTTTATGGGGGTACTGGAGGTTACCTGACATTTAAGAAAAATAATTGAGCACCAAATGAAGGGTTTATTCTAGCTTCTTCATACAAGCCTCTTTTAAGCAGTACTTTGTTTACCTCATTTCAGTTAATTCTGGTCGATGGCACTGCCAGGGCTGAGCTGCAGGACCCTTTGCGCCCAGCTCCCTTGCTGTGGGGTTTTCTTTATTCTCTCCGTCACTGGGGAGGCTGTGAGTCCCTCCCAAGGAGCATTCCTGTGGCTCGGTGCCCTGGCAAACTACCCTGTGCTCCATGTTTCCATCTTGCTCTCTGAGAGCCCTTTATTCAAGCCAGTGCTCAGCAAATGTCACCATTGTGAGTTTGCCTGGAAGCCTTGGGATGAGAAAAAGCCATCTCAATGTTGGGGGAGAGAGGGTGGACCTGACTCCCACTTAAAATGCTGATCCCAGGGCCATGCAGTGGTGCCGCCGGGGTCACTTGCTGACTCTGACTCACCATGGAAAATGAGGGCAAGTCTCCCTGGTGTGGTGTGGCAATGTGCCCTGGTGGTGACCACAGCACATTCCTCAGGGCCGTAGTGACTTCCTCTGGGATGGACTGCGGCCCTCCTCATCATCCCAGGGGTACCTCTTCTCCTTTCTAACCTGTCCCCAATCTGTATTCTCAGGACTGTGATAGGTTCACTTGCTGTCGTAGCTCAGGCTGCTATAACAAAATACTACAGACAAGGCGGCTTAAAAAACACATTTATTTCTCACAGTTCTGGAGGCAGGAAGTCCAAGATCAAGGTGCCGGCAGATTTGGTGTCTGATAAGGACCTGTTTCCTGGTTTGCAGACAGCCAACTTCTCCTGAAGGGGCGGGGTAAGCAAGCTGCTGTCTCCCTTTTCTTCCAAAGGCACGAATCCCTGGGGCTCTACTCTCAACACCTCTTGTAAACCTAATGACCTTGCAAAGGCTCCACCTCCAAATACCATCACAATGGAGATTAAGGCTTTAACATAGGAATATGGGGGAGGGGGGGTGGTGGACACATTCAGTCCATTGCGCTGGTCTTACAGCGAGTGTGCGCATGTACACACACACACACACACAGACACACTCATACACACACAGCAGCTGGTGTGTGCATCCTATTAGAAATTGCCATAGCTTGGTGTAGACTGTAGAGTGTAGAAAAGCGAAGGTTACATAACACTTCTATTCATGTATGTACAATGCATGAGACTTTGAAAAGAATTAAGTGCATTTTTTTTATTAAACTAATTGGGCTGACATTGTTTGGTAAAATTATAAAGGTTTCAAGTGTGCAATTCTGGTATATGTCATCTGTGTGTTGCATGGTGTGCTCACCACCCAGAGTCAGGTCTCCTTCCATCACCATGTATTTGAGCCCCCACGACTTAACTGTGTTCTGAGGCACGTTGCACAATGTCTGTGTAGCACAATGCCTCAGCCCATGGGTGATAGTCATCACGGAGGGAAATCAGTATGTCTGAGCAAACATCCTTGAATGTAATTAACTCATCCTGCTAGGTATGCATGCTGTGCCCTTACTTACCTTTTGGAAGTAAACAGGATCTAGACATAGCTTTCTCAGTGTTCACATTTACTTTTTGACTGCTATGAAAACCTATCTCAGAGTATTTTTAAATGCTGGACTGTGAAGCTGCTTGAAGCACTGCATGATGCAAGTGGAGTATGAGTGAGTACACAATGGTGCAATTGGTAGGCCAGGCATAAACAGTACCAAACCTAAAGTACTGACAGTGATTTTGGAATTTGCAAGCTGTAGTGAATTGGGCAATTTGAACTGACGGGCCAGCCAGCCATGCGGAGAGGAGCTTAGTGGCCGGTGGGAGGATGAGGAGAGCTGGCGGGCAGGTGGCCATGCCAGCAGGACGGCTTCTAGCAGAACCGCCTGGAATGAGAAGGTGGAGTAAGTGTGAGGGTGGATAGTGCGGCACAACCTAAAAGGCATGGAAATAAAGATAATCACAATCGTTGCTATGATAAGTGCTTTATTTTCTGTGCCTACTGGACAACGGGCACCTCGCATGCATTGAATTGAATTGAATTGAATGTTCTCCCAGCATCCTGCAAGGTAGAGTTCACCATTCGTGTACAGACGAGGAGTCTAAGATGATGATCTTATAATAGTAGGGGAGGGAGGGAGGGGCAAGAATTTGAATGGTTTGTCTGACTCCAAATGCATTCTTCTTTTCTCTTTGCCCTGATGATTTTGCTTACTCTCCACTAGTTCAATTCACAGATGCCATTTAGGGGCCTACTGAGTTCCAGGGACTGAAAAGACGAGGTAGTTACCAGATTTTGGTGTGAAGACACAGGTTCCTAGAGGAGGTTGGCGGATACTTAGACCATCACGTCTTAGTCATTCACACGACGTGATTGTGATTCATAATCAATAGCAGGGGAGTTTGGTTTTCACCTGCAGTCCAAATCCTTACTTGGAGTGTTAAACATTTTCGCCCACATCCCCTGCCCTTTCTCCAAAGGCGTCATATCCCAAAGTGGACGTAGCTTATCCCACACTCTAAAACCCACCAGCCCCAGCAGCTTTCCTGCCTATTCAGGGCAACAGAGCAAACCAGCAAGCTTGGAAACTGACGTCATCATGCAGACGCCTTGCTCTCGGATCGCGCACGTCCAGTGGGCGTCCTGGCCCCTAGCGTCCTGTGTCCACTCCTCCGTGGTGTTGCTGCCACTCATCCAAGCCACGTTAGACCTCATCCCTGTGACACTGTAATTGGCTTCTCTTGCTCCAGGCTCTCTCCTGCTTCCCACTGATGTATCTGTCTTCAAGCAGCAACCCCTTTTTTATTAATAACTGCATTTGTGAGACTCCCCAGAAAATCCAAAATGAACCAGTCATTCCCTCATTAGAATGTAAGCTTCGTGAGGGTTTTGCTTTTTTCTCTCTTTTGTTCACTGTCGTATCTGCCTGGAGAGAAGCCTGACGCATTTGTCAGATGGATGAATTCATGCAGGAGCAACTCATAGAGGAAGAGAGGGAGGGAGGGAGGGAGGGAGGGAGGACACATTCACTAGTTCCTATGATGTCCATGCAGTGTGCTAGTCACTTTACAGGTGACTGCATTTCATCTTTCCAGGCCAGCATGACCACAATTTCATTCACTTACTCAGAACATGTCTATTGAATATTTACCATGTGCCAAGCACTTAGCTAGACATCGAAGAAAGTCACCAGGCAGGCTTAATGCACGCATTCTTGGAATGTTGAGCTGAGTCCGCACGTGCACGTTCACGATACGGAGAGAAAATACTCGAGTAAAGAAACAAATCATTACAGTTTGTGATAAAAATGAAGGAACCAGACATTCTGCTGCAGAAGAGGTGGAGGCACATAGGTCAACTGTGGCCTTTGAAAGCCATGCTAAGTATGCATAGCCATCCTATTTCCACCGTTTCCAACCAAACAGAGATTTCAGTAGGCCCTGCGCTTCTCTGAGTTTCATGAATACACCACATTTAGGTCTGTCCTCAGATTCCATTCAAGAGCTACGTGTTCACGCATTTTCTGCTCTGCATACAATGCTTCTTAGTGTATTCAGGTAAGTAAGAACGTTTCATGCCTCTAGGGAGCTCCTCGCCTTGCAGAAGGATTAGGAACCACGCAAAGAGCTGTAATACACGGTAAGTGAGGGATCTGATGCAGACATGAATGAAATACTGAAAGGTTTTGATGTATCAATGATCTTATCCATTTGGTGCAGATCAGAAAATGTATTTAGTAAAAGTGGTTTGAGGAATGGGTATTTTTACCACTTATCATGGTTGGAGATAGGATGTCCCAAGCCAACAAGCTAGGGTAAGCAGACTGCATACGTGACAGAGTTCTGGGCACATGTAGGGAATAGCAAGAATCCCAGGGAGGCTGGGTGATGGGGCAGCTGTCGGGGAGAAAGGGCATTGGACACTAATAGGGGACCGTGCGTTGGAGGACAGAATGCCAGAGAGAGGAGTTGATAATTAATGCGGTGGGCAGTGGGAATTCACTGCGTTTGGGACTCGGAGAAAGACAGGCTTGTAGCTGTGTTTCAGGAAGATTGTTCTGGCATGCTGTGGGGGATGGGCTGGGGAGACTGAGTTGAGGGCTGTTGGCAGTCAGTCAGGTGAATGGTGACAGCAGCCTAACGCTGGGGGGACAGAGTGATGATGAAGGGGGGTGGTTGGTGTAGGCTGTGCACATAGAAAGGACAAGCGAGTCGCAGGGCTCTGAGCTGGCCAGCCAGAGAAACTGAGAGAATGGATGTGTGAGACACAGGAAAAAAGCAATATATGTAGGT
Organism: Lyroderma lyra; assembly: GCA_004026885.1. Taxonomy (NCBI): domain Eukaryota; kingdom Metazoa; phylum Chordata; class Mammalia; order Chiroptera; family Megadermatidae; genus Lyroderma; species Lyroderma lyra. The sequence goes on from PVJL010005148.1 coordinate 100,928, forward strand.
GAAAAATGGATTTGAGCTCCTCTTACCTGGAAATATCTCCCCTTCTCTAGTCTGTACGAAGTAAAACCTCCTGGGGAAGGTGGGGTGTAAGCTGAATGGTGCAGTTTTACCCTGTGACATTGTGATTTAGCGTCGGTTGCCCTCTGTTATTCCTTATCCGACGTGAGTGTGTTGGTCTAGTCTCTGCAGTTGATGGGAAATCAAGGATTTCTTCAGTTTCCTCTAAAACAAAATTTTAAAGTTCAGCGATAAAGAACCTTAAAGACAAACTCCTAGAATCTCTTGGAATCTTTTTGGGGGGGGGGGTAGGGGGGAAGGCAGATTATAGTTTCCCATGGAGCAATGTGTCATTTATAATTTAATCAAAGTCCGATGCCCAGTCTATGACTAAGGAAGGAGAAGGTAGTAAGTACGGAGATGGGAGGCCAGATGTTAATCAACGTGTGGAGGGAACACCTAGTGTCGAAAAAATTCAAGTCAATGTTACACCAAGACATGAAGCTGGATTTTCCATCTTGGTTCACTTGATCCAGAAAATAAAACAGCAAAACCAGCCCAATTAATAAAATCAGACCTTATCTGAAAGCGGCCGAAATGATACTGTCACAGTCTGTTAAGACTACCACAGAAAAGCACGCAGGCATCTGACCCTTCCCTTATAATGTTTGGGGTTTTTTTTTTTTTGTTTTTTTTTTTTTTTTTACCATTTTTCAGGGTCAGGAAGAAGGTGATGTCACTGCTAGAAAATTTGCCAAGTGCTTTGGCATTCTAGAATTTTCATCTGCCTATTTTGAGGACGTCAGTTATCTAGTTCCCAAGAGGTGGGAGTCTTTTTGAGGAGATATTTAGGTAATGGGTCTAAAGATACTGACTGTCGATAGCACAGTTTTCTTTTAAAGAACTGAACAAATTTTTGAAAAATAATTTTTGATTTGTCTTTATGGTAACTGTAAAGTTGGAAAGGAAATATCATTATGAATATAGCCAAAATCTCTTTCCTTTATTTTTTGGGGGGGAAAAAAAGGAAGTCTATCCCATTTATCTCAAAACTGATTAATGAATTGGCCACTCTTCTCAGAAATTTAGAGTTGCTTTTGTTCTGGGATATCACATTTATTTTGTGAAATTATTTTCTTCAGAACCCTGAATATTCACTTTACTTTTAAATATGTTTAATAACCTCAGAGTTTGGTGTCTGTGTATGCTGACAGAGATTATTAAGATTTATAGAGCTGAGAAGTGAAAATCAAAAGACCGAGTATTAGAAAAGCAATAAACACATAAAGCAGAGTAACACTCCATGGCATCATGTGACCATGAAAGGAAATATTAGATGGCATAATGATTAAACTATGCAAGGCAAAAGATAATTAAAATTTATTAAAATTATGAGAAATGGGTGGGGAAGGACCATTTTGACTTAACTGTAGCAAATTAAAGGGATCGAGAGCCCTTTTCATGATTCTACTGCAATGGTTCTAAAATATTGGGTAAAGTTTTATTTTTCTAATTAGCTAAGTACTAGAAATAGGCCCTTTAATGTAATGTGACTCGCATGAGTATGTGGAATAATTGCAAAATATTATGGAACTTGGGCTTAATATAGATTTAATAAGTTTTCTTCATAGCATAATTTATGGAAAATGTTCTGATACAATATTATAATTTACTCATCTGCTATCTTTAGAACTTTGGGAGGTTTGACATGTGTGAACAGAATACAGTGCAGGGATAGGTGCATGTCTAGATCAGGGTTTTTCTTTCCCTAAGTCTGGGTTGATTTTCATAGTCCTTGATTAGTGAACTCTAAACAATGATAATGACAACCTGGCATACTATAATATCATCACTAAAACTGGAGTCTGGCACTGATAGGAAAGCTAATGTCATCAAATGATACCTTGCTTACCCTGAGTGACTACTAAATGCCAAGTGCTAAATTATTTGCCATGTGTTAACTTATTTAATCCTCACACAGGCCTATTAGGCTTATGAAGACACTGAGGTACAGAGAAGTTAAGTAATTCACTTAAGCTCACACAGCCAGCAAGTGGCAAACCTGAGATTTGAACCCAGGACCTCTGGCTCCAGGCCCCACATTCTAAACTTCACTGTACCGTGGCACCTCACATGCCATGGTAGTTTTGTACTACTGTTGGTGAAATATCTGAGTTTCTTTGGCATTCTTATCATGGTGTCTAGCTCTCTTTAGGCTTTGCAGTAGGGCCACTTTTGATTCAGAGAATATGAGGGCTGTCCTAAAGTATCTGGCCATGTAATATGAAAAATAGAGGCACTTATGGCTGGATTTCTTCCTGGACAGCCCTCATATGATGCCATTAATGAATCATGAAGACATTTATGGACATTTTTAGGGGTTTTCTGTGGAGATCTCATTTCTTAATTCTGACTCAACCCACCAGAATGACTTGATAGCTATGGCATATGACTCCTGCATACACTTGAATGAATAAAAAGTCCTTAACCACATTTGCTAGTGGAAAAGAAAGAATCTGACCGCATTTTTGAAGCACATTACCTCTCTAAGTAAGAACAACTCCTCCCCGTACTTGCTCTCTATTAGTTTGAATTTCAGGGAGTTGTATTAACATTTGGAGTACTAATATTGTACAGTTCAAGAACCATGAGAAGATTGCGTGAAATGAGAGGTTCAGTGAATTGCAGGACAACCAAGATTCTCAGGGCTAAATTAACGCAACGTTGCTGATAACACATATGAGCTTAGGACCCAGCTTTGAAAAGTTCTTGCCCAATACTAATCTTATGGCTGAGGCAGATAAGATTTTTCTAAGTAATGCTCATCAACACCGGTTCTGTTTTTAAATAGAGTATCTTTAAAACACTTTACATGTGTACAAGGGTGAGAGCAAAAAATACCACAGTCCCATTGTAGATGTAAGGGGAAAAGAATGCCAGAGAGTATGAAACTGCCTAATGAAATCCTAACTGGGTAGGGGCACAAGGACTTAACGGATTGGATTATTCTGAAGAGAACCTGTGACTCTCTTCAGTCAATGTATTTGGAGCCCAACTGTGTGCCAGGCTCCCTGCTGGGTGCTAAGAAGCCAGAAATGCATCTAGCGCCTTCCTTGCGAGGGTACCTGATGTACTTCTCCCTTCTCTGTGAAGTCATTTTGTGTCTGAGTGTTGCATAATCGTGCTGCCACATGGAGACCTAGTTTAACATAACGCCCCCCTTAAAGTCAGAGGGAAATAACATCGACTTTTACTCTGAAATGCATGGAAATGGAGAGCTTACTGTTTTGTTGTCCTTGATAATATGCAACATAAGAACTAGTTGCCTGGGTTACGTGAAACACAGGCCCCAAACTGCAGAGGGGAAGAACAGTTAGTAATTAAGTAACGGAAGTGACTGGTGGGTCTGAAACCCAACGCATTGCCCTTGTACTTAGCATAGTCAGGCAGCTAGGTTACTTAGACAACTTTTATCACTAAGGAAGTCGTTTTGGTGACTCATGCTCAAGCAGAACTTCTTTCAGAATTGGTGTATTCAGTGACCTTATCATTTTGCTTCTGTTTTCTTTTTTCTTTGGACCGGGACAGAAAAACTACATTTGGATGGCATAGGTTTATTTCTTAGTAGCATATTCTTCACTGGCTGGCCCGTACTTTGAAATGTAATGGACTCGTGGTGATCAGAGTAAAAGGTCAGTAGTTTCTGCAAACAAAATTTGCTACATTGAAGGTAGAACTAACTGCCTATTTTCTAAGCAGAAATGTTACATCTTATAATATTTCTTGTCACCATTTTCTTATTTCAGGTTACAGTGCTATTTAAAATACTCATCACACTTTTGGTAAATAAACTAGAAAACTGAAGTACTTTCTTCTGTCACAAAAAATGCCTTGTTTTTCTTCAAGGAAAGGAAAAATGGAATTATATCCTCTGCTGGGAATTGTCTAGAGATGGTAATTGCACAAATAAAGGCACCTGAAGGAAATGTCTCTGTCAGCTTCTTCTTTTGGATTTTCAGTCTACTGGCTTGATATTCCAACAGTATTTGCTTATTGATGATTCGTATTTTTTTCCCTGTGTTAAAAAATAGTAGAGAAGTCATAGAAGAAGTTAGTGAATTCAAAGAGTTACAGGTCGATAATGTGTTTGGAGAACTCTATGGAAGAACTTATTGTTGACAGTTTAAGGAACCTGGGAGTGTCTGAGGGACATCTGGGGTCCACATTGGGGCTGTAGATTTTTCTGGCCATCTTGATGGTGTCATTTCTCAGCGTTCTCAGTCTAGGGTGTACCTGCCTCATTGTTACATCTCTTGTCCTAACTCCAGAAATCATGCCGTTAAGTCTCAAACTTTAGGCAGTTTTACTTGAGCTGTTTGCACTTTGCTTTCAGTTTAGCCCTTTTCTGTTTTTAATTATGTGGCTGGCAAAGCTTGAAAAGACAGTGAGTCACGCCAACCATTTTCCCCCGCTCCAGATAGAGGCTTTCAATGTGAGGCCCAGGCACTGAACAGCATTTGTGCAATTCATGAACCTTAGCAGCTGAACGCTTTTCTGTGGGGGCCATTTAAAGGAAGATGTAGAAGTACCAGCCCTGTGGTTCCCAAAATGTGGGACCCAGACCAGCACCGTAAGCATCACCTGAAAATTTGTTAGAAATGCCAGCTATCTGTCCCTCCTCCAGACTGACTGAATCAGAAACTCTGGGGGTGGTGCCCAGCAATCTGTGTTTTAACAGGACTTCCGGAGAATTCTGAGGAATGCAAAAATCTGAGAACCCCTGTGCTAGTGAATTGTTAGCAGTTGTGGCCACAGAAAGTATAACAAATATAGTGATCCAACCGTGGGGTCATTTTGGAACCATTTAGGAGCCATTCCTTACGAGGAAATAAAGAACAGGTAGAAAAGAATGTTTTAACTGCTGGAATTCAAAAAAGAAAAAAAAAAAAAGCCCGGAATTTAATTAGCAGGATTACTAGCTTGCACGAACCTTTGCTTTCTCAGAGAATGGGGGACCTGGATGCAGACTGTGAAATATATTGGCATGGTTCTGAAATTCTAGAAGACTCTCTCATGAGAAAAGGCACATCTTTCTATATTGGGACATAGATTCAACTCAGGTTCGTAGAACTCTATGGTTTCTGCATTCCATTGACATGGGCAACTTGTTTGCCTCTTGAAGCCTCGGTTTCTACGTGCATCTGAAAACCATGTGCATTGTTACTTGCCATGAATTATCTCATCGGAACGAGGAGAGGGGTTCGATGTACGTATGTTAGAGGTATATTGAGTATGGACAGCATCAGGGTCAAGAATGATTGGTATAAATGCTGGTGGTAAGGAGGGGTTTAGAAGTTGGTGCAAAAATGAGTTGCTGTTTTACCTTTCCTTTGACATATGCCCCCTTCCCTCCTGACCCTGCCATGTAGTGGTTTTTGATGTTAAGCCAATCACAATTTTTAAAAGCTTTGTATCTTTGTTTCCTCATCAAAAACATAGCATTAATATTACCCATGGAGAGGATCATTGTGCGAATAAAATTAGGTTAACATACAAAAATGCAGTTTTTAAAGGTCCAGCATTTTGAACTCTAGATATTGTGGTTGTGGCTGTTGTTATTTTCTGTCTGCATCGGGGAAGCTTCGTGACTGTTGACGTAGTGTATCATCCAGGAGTTTGGAATAAGTGTGCACGCCAGCGGATGGGATGATTACAAAACACAGTTATGTTGACTTTTCTACTGCTTTCCCTTTAGAGGAATGTTTCCTTTTTTTTTTTTTTTTTCCCATGAAATAGAGGAGATCCACATACATTTTATTGAAGAAAACAAGCCTGATATTGTTTTATGCTTTGAACTAAGAGTTTCCACTGCACTCATTCTTTCAGGAAAAGATGACAAACTCCAGAGCCAGGCTACCTGGGTAAATTCCCAGATGCTCTGCTCACTAGATGCTACTAGTTTACTAGTAGCATCTAGAGGACAATAAAAGCATGTGTTTGAAAGTAAAGATCAGGAGAGGATAAGACAAGGGGGCCGGGAATAAGATGGTTTGAAGGTTTTGCAAATGACAATGCAGTGAGTTCCCCATGGCTTTTGGAGCACGGTGAATGAAGTCAAACGATCCCCACCCTGTCCTGAGGGTGTTTAGTTGCATGGCTGCTGAGGAGGTCTCAAGGGCGTAGGCCAAATCTTACCTTGAGTGTGTTAAAAAAAATGCTGCTGGCTTTTCTGAAGGCAGGTGCTTGAACCTGTCGATTTGTTTTAAATAAATACAATAATTGAGCAATTCCCCTTTTTGCTCCATCGCTAAGACAGTCCGAGTCCTGAATGAGACCGTACTTACGTGGAAGTCCTGTACTAAATTCAATACCATTTAGTTTATCCTAGAAATGGGAAAGAATTCACTGAGAAGCACAGAGGTTTGTTTACGTGTTGTTTGGGGGTGCTAGGTATTTGTGGAATTAAAAAGAGTCAGGCTTGCCTGTACTTTTTAAAGGTGATGTGCTTTAAATTGCATTCATAATAAATTGATACAACTTGATACGTAGGAACATATAACATGTAATGTGAACTTTTATGCTTTTATGTGTGTTCAAAGTTTTGGTCCCATAAAAGCAGATGGATTGAAGTGTTGTGTAAGCTTTAAACCCTCAAGTGAGTCTATTGATTTTTTGATGTGTTTGAATATCTCCATTCCTTTAAAATGTGTGATACTTCTATGTATCTGAATCAAATAAGCATATGTAAAAAAAAAAATCGAACAATTGTCTTAGCACTTCTCATTGAGAAAGTTCATCATAGTGATTTGTAACCTGCATGTCTATGGAATGATCAAAATTTTAACCTTGTTTTAAAGTTATGTGTGTTCCTTTGCCTAGCTTGGGTGCACTGGGGGCAAGGAGCCAGAGACAATGGGAGTTGTGAATGTCTGTCCCTCCCCTCCCCTCCCAGCCTCTGGAAGTGCATCTCCTCCTTCCTTATCTTACTAAGGGTTCTTGCCCCTCCAGGGTTAGAGCTCACAGAGCAGAAGAGGTGAGGGAGATAAAGTTCTCCCTCGGCTAGTGGTGTTGGTGATCTAGCGTTCACACCTTGGGTTTCGGCGTGTGGTGAAAACTGGCTCTTTGCCCAGCAGGTGTCTTTCTGGAGACTTTTCATCATTGGAATGTCTCTCCCAAAGCTCCCTTGACACTTCGAAGTGTTCCCGGGATAAGGTCCCGAATGATGGAGAGACAAGGTTGGTGGAAAGAAAAGCAGGTTTATTCCAAATGCCAGCATTGAAGGAAGGCAGTGGACTCCTGTCTCAAAGACTACCTTTCCTGAACTGTCGGGGGGTTTGACAGGTACACAAGAAGAAGCAGAACAAAGAGTAGGGGAGTGAGTGATGCAACCCCTTGGGGCTGATGTTCAGGAGAAGTCTCCTGGGGTCCAACTTGTTCCACGATGGTTATCTCGAACCTGGTATTAGGGGTGATTCATGCATCATCTGACGGAATCTCAGTCCAGAATTGCAGCCTGGTTGCTGGTGTCCGGACGGCTGAGGGCTGACTCAGTTTCTTGCAAGTTAGCGTTCTGCTGATTAACTAGATTCACCAGCTATGCGTGTAGCCTTGGGAGAACAAAGCAATTATTAATAAATCAGGCAATGAGGGAAAGAAACAAAAGAAGAGGAAAAGATAAAGCGCAAAATAAAGTACATCAAACTACAAATCAGTAATCCAAACTAGATTGCTAAATCCTTTAAACTGTACAGCAGAAGTACAGCTTTTGTTTTGGCTTCCACAGTGCCTAGCAGTTACTTAGAAGTACACGCCGAGTTTCTGTTAGCCCTGGTACCACCTTCTTTCCAGCCAGGGGTCCCTGAAGAGCATCGAAGACAGTTTTCTCTCTCTTGCATGGCTTAGATCTGGTCCAAGGAAATCACTTCACCTTCTCCAACTCTGAGGGTGATGAGGAAACCATTGCAAACTCCCTGGGTGGTCCTCTGAAGCACTTAGCCTCAGGCTTGAGGTGAGTAACAGAGGGCCCCCCGAGTTCTTCGGGAGAGAAAGGTCAGTCCACAGCAGCAGGCTGGCCACTGTCTCCAAAAATCTCCATCATCTCCAGCTCCTTTGGCCCTCCATGTGGTGACATGGTTGTAAGAGTTATGGATCTCTTTCCGGAACCCTTTTTTTGAGAATGTTATGTTATACTGTCATATTTGAATATGGTGTCTAGTGTTTGGACTTTAGTAAAAACTTGCACTTTAACTCCTATGAAAGGTGAAGGGAAAGGGTCAGTTGGGGGATAGTCTGCCTTCACAGATCATCACCCCAAAGCTGCTGATGCTGGGGAGGAAAAGATGGTGTATATATGCAAGTGTCGTAATGGGGACTCTCTCCAGTACCCACACTAATCACAAAGCAAACCTTTAAGTGTGTGAGTGTTTTTACAGATGGTTATATTTAATCTTTTCCTCATAGACAGCTTTTTTTCCCCCAAAGTCACTGACTTATGTCACTGGGGACTAATTTATTATCACTTTGGGAACTAAAATGTGTTTTGAAATCATGTTCACATGAAATTAAAAAGCTTTTATCAGTTGTAAGATGATCCCGGATTTCCATGTGTATTCAAATCAACTAGTCTTGAGATAAATTAAACAAAATATAGAATGTGTTGTGTTTAAATTATTATTTTTTCCATTTCAGGCATAACTTTTTTAATGTGAAAATTGAAATACAGACAGACATATGTGTGCAGCTATATACACCTCTGGGCTTTTGCCAAAAATGTCTCTGATTGCCTTGTAACAGTTTTAGAGGTGGGTATCTAAGTAAAATATGAACTTGGACTTGGAATTGTAATGTCTGTAAGCCTCCTGTGTTGGTGTGTGTCCTTGTAGATCCCAGATACTATTGTGAAAATTATATATACCTTTCTCAACTTCCAGGAAATTTGATAATGTTGTATGTTAAGTGCATTTTTCTAATAATTTCTGGTATCAGTTTGGTTATTTTTTAAAAATCTGCTTGATTGGCATCACAGATTTAAGGTAGTAAAACCCTGGATAATAACAAAATATCCATGTATGCATTCATCCACTCAAGGGACTTCTGACATATTAGAATTCAGTACTAAAATTGTCCATAATTAAAAATAAATAATAACAATAATAAAATACTATCACAACTTTGAATTAAAAAATAAAGCAAAGTCTGTATTTTGGTTACCAATTATGAAAAATGAGAAAAAGATTTTATTTTTAAATCTCGTAATACTGTCTATTTTCTTTGAATATTAATATGCAAAAATGTAAATTACACAGTTTATGTAGTGAAATAGTGAAACCTCTTAAATGTTCATTACTGAGAGAATAGGAAAACAAATTATTGTTATTTATGGGCTACAGAAACAAGGAGGAAAGATATTAAGTAAACTGTTAAAAGTGGCTCTTTTTTTGGGGTAAAGGGTGGAATCAAAGTTTTATAGAAGGATATGCTTTTTGCTTTTTTATGCTTTTGTGATTTGTTTTACCCCTCCAAATGAGCACTTATTATTTCTAAAATTCAGAAAAAATAAAGATAACACTTAAAAACTGTACATCTCTTTGAGATATTCAGTGACATTCAGAACTGGTAGCAACAAAATGTGACATGAAAAAAATCAGGGTATGAGGTACACAAGGGCTGTCTGGAAGGTACCCAGCCATGTAATAGGAAAACTAGAGGCAGTTATGGCTGAAGTTTTTTCAGACAGTTCTCGTATATATGCAGTAAGATTGTGATTTGGGTAAAATATAATTAGTGCAAAGAGTAGAGGAAGAAACATCAAAATGTTAGCCCTAGTTGTCTTGGGTTTTTAAATTTTTCTTCTTTATGTATTTCTTTATTTTCCAAACTATTAGTACAAAAGAGAAATAATAGTCAAAAGAGAGGTTCTTACAGTTGAGTTGGATACGCTGGGCATTTCTGATGTGTTTATTAGATCTCTTTCACTTTTGGTTGACAAAAATCTGTTTTTCAAATAATAATGTCTCATCTTTATAAGGAATAAGTAATACGATGAAACTACAATCTGAAGCTTTGGGATGCTAAAACTATGTACTCCACAAGGATATATGAATCATGCTGTTTGTTGCATTCTTTTCCCACCCTATTCTAGGATTTAGTCCTAAAATGAAAGGAGTTAAAAGAGGTATGGGGTGCAGATTCCTGACATTCTTTCCTAGCCAGAACGAGCTTTTAACTCCTTATGTGATTTTGTCCCTCAAAACATATACCGATTCTCTTCCTTCATTTATTATTCGATGCCTTCCCGATATGAAACAAACAAACAAACACATAAAAAACCAAATGCTTTCTTCCAATTTCTCTTTTTAAAACGCGACTGTGATTTGTAAAGAAGTCTGTTAACCTGGAGACTATTGTTTGATGTGACATTGACCAAAACACACAGTTTTCTCCTTTTTATTCGTTGTAAAAAATAGAATATTAAAAAAAGTTGGTAAGTCTAAGATGAATTAATAAGCATTTCAAACATTCATGACATTCTTTGCAACTCAGAGGCCTATGTTATAATTTATTATTGATAGTGTCCTAACATTAAAATAGACTTTGCCATCTACTGAAATATAGTCGATTTTTGTCATTATGTATCCTCTGAATGACTAAACATAGACCAAGTCCCTTTGGGACCTGAACTGTATTTTAACTTCGTAGTTCATTACCTTAGATGGAAATGAAACACTGATAGTCTTGATTTGCAGAAATAAGTTTAACTCTCTAACATTAGGGTTATTGGCCTCTGGTACACTCCAAGTGTGAGGTTATAGTTGTGTTGTATAATGTTTACATAAGTGCCTTTTTACACTGATAAGGTCAATTTTAATAATTCTAAGTAAAAATAAAGTTGGTTCTTTTGTCTTATACAGTGAATAGATATAGCCAGGGCAGTGCTATGGAACTGTTACTACATTTCAGTTATGTTTATTGCTATTGGGTCAAATTAAAATGATGCCAAGTGAAAATGTTATGTGTCTAAAGTAGTACCTAACTAGCAAGGGCAGAAAGAAAAACCCTTATATATGATTTTTCTCTGGATTTTGGGTTGTCAGTCAGTACTGATAGCTGTAGCAATTAAAACAAAAACAAAAACAAAATCAGCACACCATGAAGAAGAATGAGGGCTTTTATGGAGTCTGTGTTTATGTGTTTATACGTGTGTGTGTGTGTGTGTGTGTGTGTGTGTGTGTGTTCTGCTTTTCCTGATCTTGCTGGATCTATTGTGTGGGATTTGGTTACCTGCAACTGCTCTGAATGTTTGGGGGGAATTACTAGTGAAAAGGAACCAAGTGGTAACAGCTCTTGAAAGGCGTTCCATTTTTATGTCCTCTGTTCCTTTCGTGGGCTGGTTTTCCCACCTGCACTAACGGAAGCTATAATGGAAAACAATGAGGGAATACGTCTTACTAGGTAATACGCACACTCATTTCTTGGTAATGCTCCCTTTTTGAAAACATACTAGGAAAATAATTCTCTGTAATTGCGAGGAAAAAATGGTTACATCTTAGGTTATGACAAAGTTGTTAAGAAGGTGGAAGGAAATCAGTATCCATTGTCCTAGGCATGTTACTGGTGATATATCTGTATCTATATCTATATCCATGGCTATACACATAGATACATACATACGAGGTCAGGCAATTAAGTTCACAAACTCATCCTAGAAAAAGTGCTACACACCCCACTGCTGAGTATCACCACGGTCACCTTCTAAGCACTCCCCTTGGGAAGCCGTGCACCGACGCCAGCGCCTCGTCCACCCTTCAGAGCAGTTTTGATTATGACACCGTACCGAGTTGTTTGTGCAGTGCTGCCAATGTAAGTGCACGGTGGCAAGTTCGTGAACTTAGTTGTCAGATTTGGGGGACGACAACAGCTTCGATGAACATTCCAGAGAAAGAGTTCCAAAACTGCTCTGAAGGGTGGACTAGGCACTGGCATCGGTGCACAGCTCCCAAGGGGAGTGCTTAGAAGGTGACCGTGGTAATACTCAGCAGTGAGGTGTGTAGCACTTTTTCTAGGATGAGTTTATAAAATTATTTGTCTGACTTCGCATTTATAGATACCCAATTAATGAGGGAATCCAGAAAACTGCCTCATTAACAAACATTACCCCTATTTCATAGATGAAGAAATTGAGTATTAGAGGCAGGATTTAATATTCTAAGGACCACGTTTCTTGCACTGTATCAAGTTGTCTCTGTGGAAGTGATCGGGTGGAAAACCTATTACAAGTGTTAGTAATTAGTCTTTGAAATTGTTCCTCTTTTGTAAGCAGAATTCACCTCTTTTGTGTGACCTTCATAACACGCATTGCCCGTATCTCTTCAGGCTTCCTTCTTTAATCTCACAAGTTGCCTTCATTCCTCGCCAACCTGTTCGTTCTCAGGAGTCAATGCATTCTGCCAACTAGGGCCACTTTAACCGTCGCCTGTATCTCTGGGCGGAGGAGCTCAGCAGGCATGGGACAGCTGAGGCTACTAAATACCTTTTGTGTTAAGTTATCATATAACCAGTTCTGGAAGGACCTCTGGAAGAGACCTCTGGAATTCCCGTTCTCCACCTAGTGTGGGCTGGGGCAAGTTACCTAAACCGTCTGGATCTCCGTGTCTTTATCTCTGAGACAGGTTGGGTGAAATCAGTGGTTTACTATCCATGTCCCACGGGGTCACTTAAAGGCAGCTACAGGGGTTGATGGGGGTAGGGGAAGTGATCTGGCAATGTTTTGAGTCACCTACCATCCCATTCATGGTTCAGTAACACAATAGCTCTGTGTGCGTGTGT